>QKQZ01021977.1:0-16200 GCA_003595255.1 Solenopsis fugax | reverse complement strand
AACACCGAACGTCGAATCGTCGTTTGAACAATTTTTTCTTTTATATTCGCGTTCTATGTACCGTTCTATGTAAATAACTTAATACTCAACAGGTGTAATTAAACTATTACGAAATACGAATAGTCTCTGACTTGTTCCGAAAACGCTGAAACAATAAAATTCTCTATTGTGTGTTTATTTTTTTTTATTGTGTGCAACTTTTCTTAATAATATTATATATCGTTTTCTGAATAAAACAGAATCTTAACAACAGCTTTTTTACATTTTTTCACCTTAAAACACAAATTTCAGAATATTCCCGGACTGATTACGAATTATCCGGGACTTGGGGTTATTCGAAATACTTGGCACGGGTCGACATTTTTATATGTAGTTCAAAGCAAGTACATTTCCGTGTTTTATCTATAACGGCATTGTGAAGGGGAAGGTTCAACCTTTCAAACCGTCCAACTTTTTTTTTTTTAATGCATACAAGACTCAGGATATGCAAAAGAAAAAAGACTGCAACGAATAGCCCCGGTCACCCCTATTTTTAAATAAAGAATCATTCTTTTTCGATCCTGTATTATCAATCTAGAAGTATTCTTTATTCTAACACTCATCATGTAATCGAATGCACGAATACAGACTTTATTGTATTTATCATATTTATGTCCAAGTGTTCGATAAAAAGAAAATAAGAATACGATTAAAGATCACGTGAGAAGAAGAATCGGCGCGTTAGGTAATAAGGTCATGGAAAATTAATTCGAACGTTCCTCTCGAAGATGAGCTATAATTCAAGTCCTTTAAACGTTTCGCTAAACTCCCAAGACGCGAAATTAATTTTGTGGTTACTCTCGCAGGGGCCAAGCTCTACCTTCGAACGGATCTGTAATATAAGTCATGTAATATAAGGGCGGGTACTTTCGACAAAGGTACTACTCGAGAATCAGTAACTCTTCGGGAGTCCGTGACTCGTAATAAAGCAAATAAACGCAAATACTCTCAACCAAAAGGGATAATAATGTTACACGCGTTTCAGTAAAGCTGCTGTCGATACTCAACCGTGAATTCCACTGTTACCGTATAATCCAAATCGGTCGGCATTTTGTAACTGTCGACAGTTGCAGATTCCAGGTGCGGAGAAGAAGAGAGAAAACGAAGCGTTGTACATAGGGCAAAACATCACGTTCGATCCTCATATCGAGCCGGAAAATTGTGCCGCGCGCGCGAAACGGACACGAATCAATTTTTTTCTTCTACCAATCCGCCCCCTCCATCCTCTGTATCTCTTTTTTTCTGTCTATTCCAAATATATCCTTGCACGCCGCGTAGCTTGAAAACGAAAATGTATGTACCGATCAGAGGAGGAGGGGGAGTGGCCCGCTGTTTGTTCGTGACTGCGAAACGAGATTTTTGCGGAAACGGAGAGAAAAATTGCAATCGAGATTTGTGGAGCGTTTCGATTGACGCGGACTTGGTTTTTTTTTTATTTCGAATGGGACGCTCGCGCGGGATCTATAGCGGTGTGTAACGACCTCTTGATCGTTACGCTCGTGCAGGATATTCGTCACAGTAGCTATGCTATACTAAATTAACTCGACTCTTCGAGACGTAAAAAAATAGTTGTTTTATTCTTTATATACTTTTCTCTCTATAATGATTGTTCAAGAATATATACATCTTTAGAATTGATACTTTACGGAGAATACTCATATTCCGTAATAAAAACGAGAATGTAAGATTAAGCTATTATAATATAGTTTAACCTTAATTTCGTTGCAATATTGTAACATATATGGATACACTTATTCTCTCTCTCTCTCTCTCCTTCATTTTTTTTACATTTTTATCTATTTCATAATTGGTTTGTGTAATATATTCGTTCCTAAGACTTGTATATATGCATGAATAACATATAATTTTGCATTAATAAATTATAAACTAAAGACAAAATTGGAACTTTTTT
Organism: Solenopsis fugax; assembly: GCA_003595255.1. Taxonomy (NCBI): domain Eukaryota; kingdom Metazoa; phylum Arthropoda; class Insecta; order Hymenoptera; family Formicidae; genus Solenopsis; species Solenopsis fugax. Next base: position 14,249 of record QKQZ01021977.1, on the reverse strand, counting down.
GCAAAAAATTCATACTGGAATAAAAATGATAATAAACATGTGTTGAAATTCTTTATATTTAATGTTTTTCGAAGTCTAATTTTTAAATATCTCTTTCATAATTGAAAAATTTTTAATGACATATAATATGATAGTTAAATTCGAGAAAAATATTTCAGTCTTATGTTAACTCCTGTTGTGAAATCTCAAAATGTAAGTGGTCCCAAAACGCAAAACGTTCTTATATACTGATTTAGATGAAAATTTATACATAAGGATTTATACATAAGAATTTTCGAGCTTTCTGAATATAACTTTGATGTCAAAATTCAGAATTTCAAAATGGATTCAACATGGCTCACAGTTAGCAATAAAATAGTAATTAATTATATTTCGCGCATATTTATTTAATAATATTTCCGAAGATAATATAAATTAGATGTTAAAATGATAAATGAGGAGCAGACTTTTAAAATGCGTTTTGTTCAAAATTTATAATTTTCAGAAAACGAGGAAGACAAAATAAGACGAGAAAAACAGAATAAAACTATGTGCTTTTTAGAAAATAAAAACATGCCTATCAGTAGAGTGTGAAATGTTAAAAAGAATGATGCAATGTCAAAAATCAATTTCTAAATTTTCTAAAAAATTGTCTAAAATAAAATTTTGGTTAAAATACATTTTGCAAGTCTGTTCCTCAAATAAATTGTAAAATAATGAATTCAATATGGTGGAAATTTTTACCCAATTCTCAATAAATTCTTATATTAAATTTTTTTTATATCTTTAAATATTATGGTTTTTTTAAAGTCACTGATTTACGAATTTGATGTTACATGATGTTACATTGTTTTAAAGAGTATTTTAAATATAACAAAAATTTTCCAAAATTTATAATAAAACAAATACTTTAATTCTTTCTATTTGACCAACTATCATTTGACGAAAATAAATTTATAAATGTACCATAAAATTGGAGATATTCGACCGTTAATGTAATACATACAAATTGAAATAAGAACGCCTTGTATGGTCCATAAATTTTACTTGTGTGATTTTTATATACCTTTTTTCAAATTCAACCGACTACGCGCCGAATTACTTTTCCGATCATAACGCAGCTATAAGTTGAACATGAACAGATAATATCACATTTATTAAATTAGAAATAATTTATTAATTAGCGATGTTAACTTTGTGATATTATCTGTTCATGTTCAACTTATAGCTGCGTTATGACCGGAAAAGTAATTCGGCGCGTAGTCGGTTGAATTTGAAAAAAGGTATATAAAAATCACACGTAAGTAAAATTTATAAAAAGCACTAAGATCCAGCTTGACCGTACAAGGCGTTCTTATTTCAATTTAAATGTACCATATTTATATTTTACACAAATGGGATTATAATAAGATCTTAGTACTAAAATAATGTTTCTTATGTGATTTTATATATAATTTCTCTTTCGCACTTTATATGAAAATCGCGATCTTGATTCTAATATTAATTATTGCATACTTTACAAATTTTTATTTTAATGTTAATAGGGAAATTTTTTGTTCAATAAAACTTTTTGTAATTCACCCATAAAATAATTCATGCATAAAATTGAAGAAAAGTTTAATAAAAATAAAATCACAAAGAATATAAAAAAACCGCAAACACTCTAATACTCTAAAAATTCCAGCCCTTCATTGACTGAGTTGTCACCTTACATGATTTGGATGCATCGTTTTTATTTATGGATTATTTTTCATCACGTTATCTAGGCGAGAAGTATATGTGTTTAGCGTATTAAAAAAATTTAGAATACACTCCAAAAGAAAGTCCACTTATTTTATAAAAATTTTATTTTATTATTTAAATTTAATTGTTTAAAATAAGTTTATAAAATATATAAAACCGCCATATTGGATGTTTAAAACTAATTTAGAAATTTTAGTTTCAAATCTTACGTACTTGCGTATGCTTTTAGAATCATTTAAAAGAATTTATCATTACTGTTTCATAAAATATTTATGATATTTAAAACCGTCATTTTAAGTTTGCATTAATAAATTATGACGTTTTAACTAATACTTCAAAATTCTAAATCTTAAAAACCTTAAGAAATTTTCAAAGAATTTTAATAATATTTAAGAAAAAAATTGACAATTAATGACGTCTCTAGGCATCATTCAGACTCTGAACTTTTTTAATTTATAAATATAAACGTTATTCACACTCAATGGATTAATAAAACTTTACACATTTTTTAATTTTTCCACTTGAGATTTGCAGTAATCTGAAAAACCTCATGTGTTAATATACAACAAAATATATTCAAAAGAAAAATTTATGCCACAGATGGTTAAAAATAGATATTGTTACTTAATAAGTTACAATAGGATAGGAATTTACTCAATTTTAATTGATGATCTTGGTCTTACACTCAATAACACTATATTAACAACGCGAGTAGTCAGTACATAAGACGGTTTTTGCAGATTTAAGGATATACGTGTCACATCTCAAAGTATCACCAAAATATAGATTGTTTTATTAGTTTAAAAATATAGATTGTTTTGTTATTATGTTTGAATATTTGTATAAAATTTAATCATAATTCTTTTAATGATTCAAAAGTTATTTAATTTTTTGTTTGCTCTTTATTCTTAAAATCGCGTTTTATAGTACTTATTTGCAAATTTGACAAGAAAGTAGTATTATAAATTAAATCACATTATTTTTGTCATATGCTAATTAAACTCTAATAAAAATTCGTGCAAGAATTCATTTAAATTCACGTATTATTTGTTTAAATTATTTACTTAACTTTAAACACACTGCTGGAAATCCTCCTAAAATTCAATCGTTTGCTGTGTGAAGACGGAATGAGAAAGAAGATTCGGCTAGGTGGAAAAAAAGTTTGATGTCTCCCCTATCAACCGATATGATTGACTAACTTCATTGCTCAACTAAAATAAAATAATACGGAAGTAAAGTTTTTTCAGGAAGGTCTCCCAGACCCTCTAATGTGTTTAAGGGTTAAAAGTTCAAATTGTAGTAAAATAAAATCATATTTATCAAACATTATAAGCAAAATTTTTCATTGTTTTCTTTTTTGCAGCTGGTTTTAGTACAAAAATTCAGGTAATAACGATCAAAATTTTTCTTTGTTGATTAAAAAAAAAAGAATAAGAGCGGGAGCTTCTTAAGTTTAAGGAACATAGACTTTTGCATAACGCATAAGAGAACCGAACAGAGTCTTTCGTTTCTATCCTGGGGAGAGAAGTAAAGGAATCTATTGATTGATTGTCTTATGCGTAATGCATTATGCGTTATGCAAAAGTCTATGTTCCTGTCTTAAACTTAAGAAGCTTCCGCCCTTAAGAGGCACACATACAGCCTTTTAAATTTCCGCAACTTTTAGCTGATATCGTAGAGACAAACTTAAATAACATAACTAACTTTAAATATATATATATATATATATAAGCGAGAATTTCGACTACTGCGTATTTCCGAATTCTTTTAATGAAAATTGATATCAACAACGGAGACTGTAAACGGGTGTCTTTCTCTCTTTCTCTCTCATGCATACACGCGCGATATCAACTTGGGAATAAACTTTCTGAACGTTTGAGCAAATATCACTTCCCGCTCGAAACAACAGATGGAAAATAATTTTTCCCGTTGCTAAATCTTCAGGCACAGCTACAATAAATTTATTGCGAGCACATGCATTGCACTACATTATGTCCTAATACGAGTATGCGCATAAGGATATGTCTTCGATTACACGAGATAGAGAGATAACATGCCGTTCAATTTACATGCAAAACGGCAAGAACGTACCGAAGACAATAGTATTTGTCCTTTATTTCCGCTTTACCTGTCGACATTATCGAGCACGCGAACATAATTGAACATCCAAATAAATACCGTAATACCTGTAATTACCGTAACTTCTACCAATACCACAATAAAATTGTCTATGCGTGTTTATAGCGCGGCACGTAATTACTACGCGGTCAGTCTTTCCCATGTGAAAATGTCGTGTTTTAACATTTGAAATAGATTATGTATTCGCACATCCTTATTTGCCGAATCTGATTATGATCATCCACTCTGTCGGAGCGGCTAATCACCGCCATAAACGTTTGTTTTTATCAATGCAACTAGGCATCGTGCAACGCGTATTTGGAGAGATTTCAACGTCAAGCGATAATAATATTGTAACGTTTTATTTCCCTTTTTCGTTGCACGTTGCGCGTTTCATCGTTATTATTTTGCATTTTGTATGAGTTCCATGGAGAGCACAGTATAGCTAATTAACGTTTCGCGTACGTTTCTACAGTGGCGTACCGTTAATTATTCCCATCCTGAACTATAATAAATTTATCAACAGCCGTATATTATTTAAATCGCACTGAAACTAAGTCTGGCTTTTGCGTTCAACGAGGTCGTAGCAATTCTTTTTGCCATTCAATGTTTAAACTTTCCATACAGTGTAATAATGGGTTATTTTCAACAAGATTGTTTGTCTGAAATACTTAACATTTACACATAAGACATACATATAATTTTTTTAGTTGTCTCGTTCGAGGATACATAAAAAAATAATCAAAATTTTTTAAGGGAGTATCCTATTTTGTTGAGTCCGAAATAGGTTTTAAAAAATTTTTTGAAGAAAAGTATTGAATAATTAAATTCATTTTTTAAATAGAAATATTTATTGATTTTTGTATTTTATGATGGTATCTTTTATTATCGCAAACCATGCAATGGATGTACATACATAGATGATATTGAAGAATATGAGATTATTTTAAGCTTATTTCAATCTTTGAAAGATCGCCACTTTGTCAATTATAATTTTTTAATATTGTTTTCATATTTTAGATTAATCAGTGACTCTCAATCATTTCCGCAAAGGAAATCTACAGTCCCCAATTTAACGTCATCTACATATACATTATTCACTGGATAATCTGCTATAATAAAAAAATACCATCATATAATCTACAAAAATCAATAAATATTTCCAGAAGACACATTTTAATCAAGAAATGACCTATATCAGTCGAAAGCTGATCTTAGTTCTCAAATAATAATTTCCTAGGTATTTCTATACATTTGCGCGCCACATGTTATATGAACTTAAACGCAGCCGTTAAGTAGAACCAGAAAAATAATACGATGTAAATAAAATAATCATGATATTGTTAATCAAATTAATAATTTTGATGCCAACAAGCATCAATTACGATTCCGAAAACTGTAAAGAATTTGTTGCGAAAAATATTATCTCGGCCAGTGTTTGAACTTGGATCTTCCTACATTCCGTGCAGGCGTTTTAGTCAATTCAACCATTAAGATATGTGATAATATTTATCACTATGACTGATAATGCTGTGAGAAACGTCTTTTTCAGCCAAATAAACAATGAAATAAATACACATATATAATTGTATATATATAATGTTAGAATAAAATAAATATACTCATGTGTAAACAATATAATCGATATTACCCCTATGATCGCGAAATGTATCAACACATTTAAATCAAGAAGTGGCTTATTGATCAAATTATTTTTTGCCCTAAGATCCGTTTTTTATACATTTTATGATCATAGTATATTGAATATATTTCTAGAGAAGTTGCATCTCTCTTAATTGCTCTTCAATACTTTGTATAATACTTCTTGAAAATAGATCTTTTTCAGACCTAACAAAGTAGAATATATCCTTAAATAAACATTCTTGCTTCATACAGATCAACAAAGATTAGGTGAAGAAAGATATAGAAAGAGGTAAAGATGTATCGATATGTCAATATTTTAAAACTATAATTATTTCGGTCGTTGGCATAAAGGGAAAAAAATCGATCGATCAAGCAGCCCCGACGGCGTGCGATGCGCGCTGACGGAAATAGATCTGGCAGTTGCCTTACGCCAATTTCACGCCGGTCGTGTTCCAGCGGTTGCAAAATTCATACCCGGACGACGGCGTCGAAGTTTTCTTAATAACAGAATCCTGAATTCCGGCTGTTTCACGAAGTAGGTCGTGAGCAGCACGAAGTAGTGCTCCGCGCGATTTCCTAGGTCGTATCTCCATTTCCTGCGTTTGCGCGACTCCGTATCTATCCGACTGGTTCCGTATCAGAGTTTCTCCTCCGGGGACATTATTTCAAAATAGAAGCTATGCCTCCTTATAACGCTGAGACATTCCGTGTTTTAATAAGACGATCGATATCGCAAATATATGCTTCAAGCTGCTACCTCCTTTTGACTTTGACCAATTCACTCGTATGTTATTTCGAATTCCGTCGCTGAAAATTCCCCCGTCCTCTTATGATCTCAAAGAGAGATAAAGAATCTACGTGTCTGCTCCCGTTGCTGTCACTTAAAATGTCCACTAAAGCGCACGTGAGGCGCTCCGCGTAAAAGCGTAGATACACGACGAAAAAGTTTTCTCGTATATCAAGGCGACGTCTGTGCGGAAAAAAAGAACGCTCGTGCGCACCGCGCCGTGTCGCACCGCATAAGTATCAAGTTGCGTGCATACCTGCGTGTGCGATGAATGAAATTAGCCAACGAGGTTTGCGCGAACCTCATTCTGAGAGTCAAAAGAATTTTTCTAATGAAATAGTTCGAGCAGAACACTCTACAAATTTCAACCCCAAGTAAATCGCGGTTCGCATATTTAAAAGCGTAACGTCAAAGACGCGATAGCTGAAACATTTATTATGAATTCATGTTCATAATTTAATGTATCGTTCTTTTGCTACAAAAATGACATAACTCAAAAAATAATGTTTTCCAATTGAATGTTTTAAATTATTAAAATTTTGTAATATTACTTTCAACGTAATTTTAGTATAAATTGGTTTACTTGATTGTAAAGAATAATTATATTGATATTAGTATATTAATTCTTATTAAAATTCTTCTTTTTTCAGACAATTAAAAAAAATAACAATTTTTAAGTTATGTCGTTGTGCCAAATGAGTGATATAGCGACATTAGGAGTCTTTCCTTTTCTCACTTTCTTTGCTTGTTTAATTAAATATGATATTATTTTATAAACTTAAACACGTAATTATCTTTCAATCTCTCATCTTTCCTTTTCCTCTTATTCTTCTCTCTCTCTCTCTCTCTCTCTCTGCTACTTTTAAACTACATTAAAAACATAATTCAATTTTTTGTTTCTTTAAGAATATTAGCTCAAATGATTATTTATTATTAATGTAATATATAACCCTTAAACTGTAATGCCGGTTTTACAGACCGCTATTGAAACATTAGGTACTTGTCAATAACTTCCTCGAAATCTAGACAGCACGCATGTCCAAAATCGAAAGATAAGACAACTTAAAGACATCTTAAAGATATCTTACAACATAACATTACTCAAAGATATCTTTAAGTCATTTTTAAGATGTCTAATGACCTGATTTTTGACATGGTGTTGTCTGGGAATCCACTAAAAGCGCTCTAAATTCATAGTACCTTCGTATGCTAACTGTCCCTGTCAAACACTGTAGTGATCTCATTATCATTCACTGGGAATGTGTAATATAAAACGGCTAAAAATTATAGCGGATCTGCATATCATGGTTTACTGTTTACATTACCTTTTCACAGTATTGGGCAAGTATGTATTTCTTCATCTAAGTTTTATTTACACATTTTAACTCTTATTTACTGGTGTAATGTTATATTTTAATGTTAAAAAATTTTTTATGGTTTAACTTTCTTAAGATTTTTTAGGGAGGGGACTAAAAAAACTTTTTTTAGAATTTTTAACTTTTTTGAATGGAAATAATTTTTTAAAAATTGGCCTTTTTCAAACTTTGACCCTAAATAACTTCCGAACAGGTAAACGTATCAATCTCCGCTTTGTACCAACAATTTTCTTGCTCCCTCAAATGATATATTACAATATGGAGAGTTCCAGTTGAAATATTTGAATTGGGGTTCCGCAACAGCACCCCTTAAGGAGAGCAATCTCTACAACTACCTTAAAAACAAGCACGTCGAAATAATCAAACAAATATTTCGCAGTTTGTTATAATTTTGAATAAAGTTTCCGAAATGTAGCGGATAAAGTTCTACTTTAGAAACACCTTGTACATGAGATGTTTTTGCTAATTCAAATTAAAACATTTTTCTTCGCCTCCTTATTTTAAGTATAATTAAAAATATATATTTTTTATTATATGAGAAACTTATAAAATTAGCGGAAATATGATAGCGGTCTATCAGACTGCTGTTTATCATATGGGGAATTTTTTAGAGCGTTATAGTTTAATGGTTAATTAAAGAGAATGCATAATTTGATTACGCGAATTATGTAAGATGATAATAATATTAGTTTATCATTCGAAGTCACGTGATTTAGTTATCGCTTCTTTATTTAAGTCCATTTTGGTTATACAATACCAATTAAAGTTATCAGCATTTAAAAAGCAAGCTTTCTTCTGTTTGTTAATTTTATTCTTTTTTTCTAATCATCCACAAGAAATTTTGATCGTGAATATCCAAATTTTGGCTCTAAAACTAATTACAAAGAATAAAATAACGAATTTGGCTTATAATGGTTTATATAATCTAAATGACATTTACATTTTACTCAAAGGTAAATAAATAATTAAATGAGTAATGTCTGTTTCTTCCAATGTAAATTGACTTTTCAATTTCGATTTAAATTATTTGTTATTTTTTTAGTTCTAAGAATTAGAAAAAAAGTGAAGGTAAGTTAAATCGAGATTAAAATGTTAAAATTGAAATGAATATAGGTGGATCAATAAACTTTTACACAAATATTTATTAAAGTTCTATTAGTATATGTAAAAATGTGATTTAAGTCATAATGCTACTTTCTCATTAAATTTGCAAATAAGTACTACAAAATGCGGTTCCACTTAAGAATCAAGAGCAAACGAACAATTAAATAATTTTTAAACCAATAAGAGAATTGTGCTTTAATTTTATACACGCAGAACAAATATATAATAATGTCAGTTTTCGCCTATTCGTACAAAAGAGTTTGTAAAAAGAGTTTACGGTATTCTGGAAGTGACCTATTTGATTACTTTTAGCAAGTGTAGTTGTCATATGAGGATGTTACAACCGTAATCTAACTGTAATATAAGTATAATAATAAACGTATCAACGGATGATGACAGAATAATGAATTTATCAGAAATAACATATAATAAAATCTATTTACATGCAGCACTTAGCAGTAAATTGATTGCAGAAACAGATCAATTTTACACATATAATAGTTTAGCTTAATGCAATTTGGCAGCAGAAATTAAATAGTATTTGTCTCCCATCTGTTAATAGGTTAACTTAAGATATATCAGCAGATTCTGCTGGAAGAATTCGAGTTTAACACAAATACAGCTTCTGCTAATTTGCTGGCTGCTACTACAGATATTTTGCTCTGACTAGAATATAAATAATATATACAAGAAAACCTACAACATAACATATATTTGATGTGAAAATTTCTCGTAAGTTGATAATAACAGCGATCTGGTACTGTAACTAGACTATATATCAATAAGTCAGTCTATAAAACTTTTATATTTTTTACAATAGTTTAATATGACACCATTACATTGAACTATTGTAAAAAATATAAAAGTTTCATATATTGATTTATTGGTATATAGTTTGGTTACAGTATCAGATCGCTGTTATTATCAACTCGAGAGAGAGAGAAGGAGAAGAAAACTTATAACATAACATATATTGTACGAGAAATTTTCACGTACAATATATGTTATGTTATAAGTTTTCTTCTCCTTCTCTCTCTCTCTCTCTTTCTCTCCTTTAGCACTTAATATCCCAGTAACGCTAATAAATATGTTTGATATTTTGACAAATCTCGCACTAGGATTTTGTCTTTTGCGCGCGATCCAGAAACAATGCAAATGTCATTATTCGTCTGTCATAAATATTAATATATCCTTGACTTATGATTAACTACTATTTAAAAAAATTAGTTATCATTATTTATGTGACATGAAACCGACTTAAAACAAATCCGTATTAAGAGTATTACTACGTCGTGAGATGTTGTTAAACATTTCAATCACTCACGATTAATGGATTCACAAAATGTTTCTCTTTGTTCTCATTAACGGTACAATATAATGCTTGAAATATAATAGTAAGTAAAACGAAGATATGTATAAATACAGTATCATATTTTTTCATACATAACGTTCATGTTATAATACATGATGATCGATCGGTACACTAAAAATGTAATTTATTTCATCAGCAATAACTCGAAAATTAAATGGATTGCATATTTTTCGAGTTATTGCTGATGAAATAAATTACATTTTTAGTGTACCGATTGCATATTTTTCGCCGCTTTTAAGCCCGTAATTGAGATGTATTGACAAAGTACAAACGAATAATTTTTTAAATAATCACAATACTATGACATTTTTAAATAGAACACGATACAGGATAATATAAAATTGATAATTATATATTAAATATATATTTGAAAAAGAGAGAAAAAGAAATTATTGCTGCACTGAGAGAAAAGTGTTTGATATTTGTGACTATAATTTTATGATAAAATAATTATGGTTATGAGCCTCATTTTTAGAGTTATTATGCTATAATGTTAGTAATAATATCATTGTATTTATAGTTGTACAAATTATAAAAAAATTTTAATATAAATTACGATAATTTTAAATATTAATATAGTAAAATATCGAAATATGAATGACAAAAATAAGACAAACATTTCTATTTAATAAATATAATTACAATTATATTCATATAACTATTTTCTTAACATTCATTATTTATGTAGTAATTATAACTAATAGCTAATAGTAAATTATTTATTATTATAGCAGTATTTATAATAATAAATAATTTACATGGTTAAAACAACTATAAATACAGTTGGCACTGAAAATAACTATGAATTTCATGTAATTAAATGATGGTACTTTCAATTTTTTCTCTCAATGTGACACTTGTCATTGATACATAGGACACATGAAAAAAAAAGAGGTGAAAGATGAGTGCTTGGACTCTGTGAGATATAGTTAGCTGTAACCACATGGTATGTCTTATTCCGATAAAAAGTGTAACCACAGAGAATGACTTTTTACTGGAGAGAAGGTTAAACGGCGCGAAGAGTCGAACGATCATCTCGAGGGGGTTACGTGTAGAGTTTTTCTTTTCGTGTAATGGTTGACCTTACGCGTTTAAACGATTCGTTAAGTTGATTTTTCTCAGTTAAATTTTCATTTAATTTAAACGACGTTGGCGTTGTTTTTCAGTCCTTCTCTCTCTCTCTCTCTCTTTCCTTCCTTTATTTGATATCGCAATAACGCTAACGAATATGTTTGATATTTTGACAAATCTCGCGCTAGGATTTTGTCTTTTACGCGCGACCCAGAAACAATGCAAACGTCGTTATTCGTCTGTCACACACATTAACGGTTTTATACGAAAAGCCGTTCCATACCGCATCCGCAGATACACATTGCATTTTGCGCATTTGCGCATCTATGTACTCAGGGTGATATATGTGCCATAAATGTTTGCTATGCTTACCTCAAACTTATTACGGTTAACATATACATACTATCCGCTAACGTAATATTACATGACATGCACAACTTTATGTGTCTACATTAAGCAACAATGTGTATACAGAGACGGTCAAATTTAATGGAGCAAAACGATAAAGCGATCTGCCATAAGCTCAATTCCTTCCTATCATAAGCACCAAACAGCTGGAATAGAATAAAGTGGAAGCGAGCATGAGGAAGGTGTGAGAAGGAAAGAGACAAATCACGCTTGCTCGATTTCACCTGCGAAACCATCGAGGAACTGTCGCGCATCCTGCGATAGACGTTTACTGATGACCCGTCAAAAATTGATTTTCGCATTTTGCCCCTGTCGATACGTGTTACTGCGCGAACACTTCATCCCTACAACTCAACCACTGTGTACACGCGTGATCCGGAAAACATGGAACACGGAAAACGTCGTGCATAACATCAACGTGCGAGGCATGTGCTCGAGGAATATTTAAAAGAGAGAAGAGAGAGAGAGAGAGATGCACTACTGCTTCCAAAATGACCTTCAGAAAGCGACCTTTACCGCGAAAGCTATTTATGCGTAGACTTAACGACTTCGCCCGCGGTTAAAGCTATACGCTGTGCAATTAATTCTCTAAATTCCGCTGACAAGCAAATCGATGCAAATCCTTGAACAAAATCTCTTACGACACGTCGCTCCTCGTAATAATTCCGTTCAACATCGAATTTGCCTATCCAAACTGCTATTAAAAGCGCCACTATGACGAACGGACAACCTATGTCGATGATTAACATTGTTTTAGCAATGAAGGAATCGAATAGACCACATTGAAATTCATTCAAGTTCTATGCATTGTATAGATTGATTAGCTAATGAATATTTATGTCGACATATATATGATTGCTTCTATAATTATATTTTTTCTTCAATGTAGTTTACAACTGTGGAGAGTATTCAGAACCAATTGAAACATTTGATCATTATCAGAAGCAATCATATGTCGACATAAATATGCATATACGTATACAGTTTCAAACTATGTGTATATATTTATACAATATATACAAGTGTATAAGCGCGCGCACGCACCCGCGCGCGCACACACACACACACACACACACAGAATTTCAAAAATCCTGATTATAAATAATTTTTGAAAAGAAAGCGACAGAACGGGAAACTGAAATTGTGAACTATGAATCTTGATATTTATCAATGAAATTCGAAGAATAAGCACGAATAAGCACGAACAACTTCACAAATTCAATCATGCTTTGTAAATTCAAACTTTGATTCGATCTTTTGATAGTGCATCACAGATCTGAAATTTGCGGTAGACTTCTCATTCAAACTATTCTTCATCCTAATTGAAATCATTATTTTCGTTGAACTTGTATCGTTGAATGATGGCGGTTTGCTCTTTTATTCCAAATTCGGTATTCGGAAATATTTTTATCCATATTTATTCGATAAACACAATCGCAACACTCTGTTTCACACAAATCTTATTGGAAGAAGATTAAATCAAGACGCTTTCTGTTATAAGAAATGCAAAATCTAAAGAAATCTTTTTTAAAAAAATTATCGTAACGGTTATGTGAAAACTCTAACGGGAGAGACTTTTCCATAATTTCTGTAGTCGTGCGTATAGACATGTCATGTGGTCTGTGACCATGATTTAGCAGGCAGCAGAATGTAAAAAGTTGCGCTGTTCTCTAATGTTATAAGATTCTTAAATTCGAAATTTTCGTTTTTAAAAATCCTGAAAGTTATAAGACAATGAAAAGGAGAAAAGCGAGAACAATGAAACGGACGAAACGAAGTTTACTTCGATGAAACGAAGAGAGCGTGATTCCATCGCTGTCGAGGTAGCTTTTCTTCCGTAAGAAGAAAACGCGCGAGTCAGCGGAGAGATGAAAGGAAGGCAGCGAATCCAAGCGAACAAACGGCAATAAAATTCGTCTCGAAAACCTTTTGCGCGAAACCTTGTCTATTTCCATTTGTGTCGAAAGTTGGCTGAAATAGTGGAGAAACAACGTTTCGAATTCATAACGTCGTCCACGCGCAAGTCGTTGTTGCGAATTCTTTCAATCGTCGAAACTCTAGGAGAATCCCATGAAACGCGCTCACGTTTATATACGATTTTTACACGCAGCTCGGATTTCTCTTTACTTCCGTCAAGATTCGTTACTTTCTACGAGCGTGACTAGAGACGAAAACTAAATATAGGAAAGTTATATAAAAGCGGAGACGAGCGATCGCTTATGCAAGATACGAGTTTTCTTCGTGTTAAACGAACCGCGAGACGATCGTAAAGAGAGACTCGCATGCGCTATGCGTGTCTCTTCGAAATAATTTTACCTTGAGGAAACGCGGAACGCGCGATGCCGTGCACAACGCCGTCGATGCCGACGAATATGAGGAGCGGTGCCAGGGCTGCGAGCATCGGGACCGTCCTGGAACGCGCGGCATTTGCACTGCCGCGGGCCTGCAGCGTCATTCCTGTTCCCCGGCGCACTCACACGATCTCCGATCGCGCTTCTCCCGGGTGCAATGTCCTATATCACCCGCGATCTTGCTCTTCCCACGCGATTGGTCCACGATTAGCGCACCTGGTGTCGCCTGGAGCGCCTTCTGCGCGCCTGGCACGTGCTCCGTGCAGCTCCCGGCCGAGCGCCTCCGCTCATCTCCG
>QKQZ01021949.1:248-77424 GCA_003595255.1 Solenopsis fugax | reverse complement strand
GATGACGACCTCGCGCCCTCCACTGGACTCCTCGGACCGATCTGGTCTCCACCCCTCGGCTGCACCCCTTTAAAGTGAATTCCAATACATTGGGATGCGACCAAAATGGCATGGACGCGAGCCGATCAGGCGAAGCGAGATTTGAATGTCTTGCCCGGGAATTGCCGACGGAATGGAAAGCGAGAGAAAGGGAGGTGCAATTGTTGGGACCTTACCAGCCAATGTGGCTCTCGGTCTTGCACTCTCATGACCCCATTTTCTTTTGTGCCTTGCATGTGTCTCTTTTTATTTTCACGACGTATATAAATACATATATAATATTGAAATTTCTTTTATGCTGATGCTCCTTCCCGGTAACCATATGCATTCGGCAAGAAGTATTTCTTTTTATGATCTCCCTATGTAATCTCTGTTGTGCATTTTGATCATCAATGTCGCCAATGAATTGGAAATACGGCCAAATCATATTTTAACACAAATTAAAATATGATTTGGCTGTACGATCTTAATAACATTAAGGCCAATCGCATTCTAGGTATATCTAAAGATCTAAACATATACTAAATTTTCTTTCATGCATTTTATATCAACTGTTTTCAATAATAAAAATATGTTAGAAGGCAGCATCAGATTAAAAAAAAGTAATCTTATAGAATAAGATGCTTTTATATATATTTTAAATTTTTATTTGCTACAATAACACTCGGTTTAGAAATATAACTTCGTATTTGCATTACAATAATTTTTTAAAAATATTTTAAGATTCCGTTCATATTAAACGGAAGAGTTCGGATTTCTCTACTTATTAGAGGTACATAAATTACTATGTATATGCATATGATCAATATCTCGTTTATTTAGTAACAAGGCACCGATATAATTTTTCCTGTAAATGTCGATAAATAAATATTTCTTAGGAATCTTCTGAACATATTTACAGTATTCCTCTACTATGTTTGAATATCTTTATCGCTTCTTCTGCTTGACTCTGCACGTGCAGCGCTACCCCAGCATGCGACTACAGACGGATTTAATATTTTGCGCCAGCATAAATCTTCCTCTCAACGCGAAATAGAGAGAAATCCGGAAAAAAGGATTGTGAGAAATCGAATAAATGTCTCATGTTTAGTAAACTCACGTTGCGCATTGTGATTGTAAACAAAACAGCTTTATTACATTATTATCATGTTACCGTGAGATAAACCAGCAATGTAACAGAAGACACATTTGCACATAAAAAAATGCTAAATAATCAATCTGATCCAAATTAACGGAACAAGAAAATAAATTAGACAAATTACTAGATTCATAAATATTGGACATTATTATACAAGTATAATTGAAATTATATTATTATACGTAAAAAAATTTTAATTATAATTAAAATCGTAAAGAACTCTAGGGGGTTTATTATTTTTTTAAATAAGCCGCCTCGCTATACTGATATGCAGAGTAAAGCGCAAGTTCTCCAAGAGAAAAGTGCAAGCTCACGCTGAAAATGTATAAAAGAAACTTTAGTTCGGTTCCTTCGGGTCATATAAAACTTAGCTCAACCACGCCCTTGAGTCTTTCGCGAGATATAAATATCGTACGACGCGAGAAGGACACGAAGTTTTGATTGTTCAAAAGTAGTGATTTTGAAACTCGCGGCACTATATTTTGTCTGAGGTATTCACTTTGCCCGTAATTTTTGAAGAGCATTCTTTGGAAGTTGCAGTTCGATATGTGATATATGTGATGTATGTCTTGTATTGTGACGAAAGTTCCTTCATTTTTATGTACCGCTTTTCACTCACATTACACGGATTTATTTATTCAGTAAATAAGCTCGGTACTGTGTGGACTGCATTTAAAAGACGTTTAAGTATCGACACATATCTACCTTGTGCTCGCTTTATTTGAAAATAATTGACGAATATTAAATGTAATTGTTTTCAATCTCATTAATGTTCAAGATATATTTTAGGGATGAGGGGAGGAGAATATCTTGCATATTTAAAAGCTTCGTCAATCTTGCATATAATTTTATTTCTTGAATTTTCTTTAACCAAAGAGATGTAATTTGACGAGTTTCTGATCACTTCGGATTCTTTCTCTTGCCAGTATCAAATCTAAAGCCCGTCTCTTTCATTTCCGCCCGTCGCCTGGATGCAATACCGCATGCCGTTGAAAAATCCAGCACGGCGAAGATCGAAAGTGTCGCCTTGAGCGAAACTTACTCCTCCGTTACGAGACTTAAGGTATCCAAAGTCCGCTCAGAGGGATGAGCTGCGAGGCTCAAGACTACCGAGTTACCTGTCGGTATAAATCCCGGCACGTTAGGAGACACAGTAACTTCCGGTTCCAGGCTGGCGCTCCCGCAAAGCAATTTGGACCGGTCTACCATGCATAAGTGATCCAACGATCCGCGAGCAGTACACAAACTTGTCACTTATTCTGTAACTATGCTGTCAGGGACCTTGGGTGCGATTCCTCTTCGTATATCGCGTGCGCTGTCTCTCTCTCTCTTTCTCTCTCTCCCTCCCTCTCTCCCTCCCTTCACCCTTTCTCTCCCTTGTTCTCTTTTCACCCCTCTTTCGTCTCGCGAAGCGGAAGATGTATCGCGCAGTTACATTCCCGCCTCTAAATCCTTCCGAGTGAGCAGTGCCACCGTGAAGAACATACAGAACCAACTTTGCCCCCGTCCACGATGCGGCGCGTTCGCTAAAGGGGATGAAAGCGGTATCTATATACGTGCAGTCGGCAGCCAACTCTCGGTGCAGTTTTCGAGATTTATTTATCGCTCTGCACGGGGTGGACCATCTTCGGCTATTCCTTATGGACCGCCTCACGAGCGTCTTCGTTAGTTGTCGTAGGGCGCGGAAATACGGAGGTGGCTGTGACGAATTATCTTAATGATCGCCCTCAAGCATCCGATCTTCGTTTAATCTCTGAAGCGTTATTTGATGGTCGCACTAAGACTAGAAGTGGCTGAGACACACTCGTTTTGCGGTGAGCCGGATTAAAGGAATTGCACCATCGTTAGATTTCGAAGGATTAATCCGGGACGGCGATTTTAGATGAACATCAATTTAGTTTTCATCAATTGCTCTTAAATGTTAGCAAACATTTGTTAAGACGAATGTGGTATTATTTAACATATATTTAAAAATTAATAAGAGATTTACTAATTTTAATATTATAAATTATATATCTTTATTAAATTTTCTTCGAATTTTGAGTTGTAAACTTCTTTAAGATTATGTTATATAACAAATTTAAAAAATATTTTATTGTTATTAATTAATATATTTATAGTTTCTTTTTAATGATATAATTTATAAAATATTTATAACCAATATTTTTTAACTTTTAGTTAACATAGTATAGTATACATAGTAATAACGCAATTTTAAAAACGTATGTTACAAAATTTTATTTATTGATAAATATGCTGTATAATTTTATTGAATTCTTGGTTTCATTCAAAGAGTGTCGCAATTGACAGAACATTTTTTTTATTTTCCATGAATTTCGCTATAAATTATAAATGGTGTCCGTCTAGAGACACGAAAAGCTGGATATTTTTCCTTTTTCCCAAAGTCTCCGAGCGAGAGATCGAAGACTACAATACGTATGAGCCTGGTATAATACATCGAATCGGGACGAAATGCCTTTTCACAAGTTCTTTTGAGCTTTCAAAGCTCGGAACAATATCTGACTTGAGATTGGGGTCGCGGGAAGTCCCTCGGGTAAGAAGTGTTATCTACGTTTCCCCAAGCCCGAAACGAGACCCCCACCAACCACCATTCAGACTACCTTCAACCCCTTTTTGCAGACCTAGCACTCACTCCCCATTTTAATCACTACTTCTGATAGCCTTCTCAATTGGATCAGGGACTGGTAAGAGATGTGCACACTATCAATTTTCACTCTATATGTACTATTACAATTTGACCATTTGCAGCTCTTTTAATTTGTTCAATATAAATTTACACTTTTATGTTAACATAATATAAAATATATAATTAACATATAATTCCGTACACATTTAGTAATCATATTTTTAAAATTGTGTATTTTAAAAATCGATTTATTATTTCTTATATAAATTTATATATTGATTAGCACATATGTTATTGCTGTAAGTAGTATTATTTACGATATTTTATCAACTGTAGTATGGGATAAAGAACGACCTTTTGACGCAAAACTTAATTATAGTTACGTACTTCGAACAATAGGTTTATTATACAGTTATGCAACTGTTATATTTCTCTTCGGCGAGTATTCAACGCGTAACAGCATAGCAATGCATGCAGTTACAGTAAGACGCTTCTTAGTCCGTGGAACGCTATGCTTATTGCTTCATCTATGCAGAAGTTAGAACAATGGCGCAAGTTGCAGTGCTCTGGGTTATTATACTCCAATTCATTGTTCCGATATAAAAACACGCCGGATAAATATTGCGTATGTTGGATAAATTACAAAAATCCAAACACAAATCTCGTATGAAATTCTTTCTGTGCTGTGTATAATTTTGATGATCAATTTGCTGATTTTGGTAAATATTTTCCTAAAATAATGAATTAATTTTTGTGTAATTACTAAATTATTTAACGCATATAAAATATTTCTGTCTCTTGCAAATATTGAGATATTAAAAAGTTTATAAGCTAACTTTATGTTATAAAAGAACTCTTTATTATTTGAATTAAAATTGGGGAAATTATTGGGGGGGAAATTATTGGGAAATTATTTGAATTATAATTTCATAATTGCTATTTACATTTTTACTTATATTTTATACGAAAAAGAGATAAATTAATTCACTGTTAATATTAAATGTAATATTAATTTTTGTTATTAAGTATTAAATTTATAAATTATTAATTAATAAATTTAATATTTAATTTTAAATTATTATAAATTAATAAACAAATTAATTTAAGAAACTATTTTCATAATTAAATATCTATTATATAAAATATAAAATTCAAGAGCAAGTAAACTGTGATAATATTTATACTTTGGCTTCATATTCTTGAAACATGGAAATTTTTTATATTGATGCAGTGTGTCCCCGCGAAATAGTTAATATTTTTATATGATTTACGAAGGTATTTTTATCTCCTACCAGTTATGTCGCATTTATTACGAGCAAGTTAGATGGCAATTAACACGATTAAAAGTTTGTCATCTGCGCCAAGGGCGCAGCTATCCGCGAAAGTGTTCTATAATGCAGGCTCGAGTTGTGAAAAGACCATATTCTCGGTTCGCCATTAAGCCCTCGATCGTTCGAGTGCTAATTATTCGCGCGGGTCTAATGATGCCAATTAAAATCTCCTACGATTCCGTCTCTCCCGTCGGGAATTTCATCTCGCTGACTTTCTTCATTTGCCTTTCTCTTCCCTTGTTTGTGCTTGCACATTTTCTGACTCTATTCACTCTCGTGCACAGTTTAAAAATTAAACCTTTCTTACACATTTACCAAAATAACCATGTTCCATATCAACGCGTCACAATTTTTATACATCTTGCAATTAGCACCGATAACATATGATGTTCAGTAAATTTAGATACAGTTAATACATGTTGCTTGCTCTCTCTTTCTCTCTCTCTCTCTCTCTCACGGGAAATTCGATAAAGCTACATTAATTATGAGTAATTACGTATCGTCGGTAAATAAGAAATATAGCATTCCCCTGGATTTCGATGAAAGCTGCTACATTATAAATTCGGTAATCAGGTTTCCGAACTCATTAAACCGCATGATAGATGGAATCGTGCGATGAAATCGAATTTGAAACGCGAATATCGACGCGCTTGACGAAGTATAACGATTTGTAACATGATTTCGCACAAAATTTTGTCAATTGGTATAATTTATTTTTATCTCTATAAATATTTAAATAATATGGTTCTATAGAAATAAAGTGTTTAATTTCTGAAATTATGTGAATGTTGCCTCTTTTTTATGATCAAATCGACTAATGTTTTTGAATAAACGAAACAATGGCATTCTATCACATTCGTAATCTTCATATTGCATTTTTAATTTGACCCCAATATTTTGAAGTCTTTGATCCATTCCTTCCGCCGTCGATTGTTATTTGCCACGCGATAGAAACACGTATCTGACTGAAATAAGCAGAGATCCTTCCGCGTCATTGCCGATGGCGAGATTAGGTCCAATTTCCTAACTTAATCTCTGCAAGAGCGAGGATCCCGCGGCACGCCGCAGGGTCTTGGCGAAGGTAACGGATGGTTCTCTGTTATTGTTATTGAAATGTATAGCTGATGCGTTCGGTCGCAATGCTGCGCGTTTGGAGGTAGATATACACACCTATCGAAGGAGTATGGAACAGGATATATCTACAGCATCCGGTACCACTTGGGAATGGTTGACTAGGGTTCGGTAAAGGGTGCAAGGCGATGCACGGTACGGATTTGGTGATGTAGCAGTCTGAGATGTGGCCGCAAGCTATGCACGGAATGTTCCCGTAGGAGCCCGGTGGTTTGGGGTGCGAAAAGGGGGTGGTTTGATCTATAGGACAGTGCCATCTTAATTAATTTCCTCTCAATCCAGAATCGCGCTCTCTAAGAGCTTTGATACGATAGCGATCGTGTCGTATACACGATCATACTACATGATCGTTAATACTCTTAAGTTGTAAATTATGATTATAATTTCGTAAAGTTGTGATTATAATCTAATTACATAAAGTATAGCACGAACTATAAGAGGTAATTTATTGTTAATAAGATTTTCATTTTAAGAAATTTGTGTAACAAGAATTTAAATTTTTATAACACACTGTACACTTACATATATATATATACATATATATATATATATAATATTCTATATTTATGCAATATTTTATAGCACTAATTATTTTATCGAATTATTAAAAGTTTTTACTCAATTTTCAACCTTTTCTCTATTCATTGTAATACGAAAAATAATTACTAAATATTGGAATAATGACGCGCTCTTATATTTGATTTCTGTTATGTACGATTAAGAGAAACTGTCCATGTTAGTATTGCAAAGCAGAATGTTGGATATGTTGCAAGAAAGTGTGAATTTATTAAAAAATGTATGGTTTTGTATATTTATATACAAAAATGTGAAAATCAAGATTTGTTGTAGTTTTACTTGTCAAGCCGTATATTGTAAATAATGAATGGTAAGAGAAAATAATTTTTTGTCTATTTCAAATACATATACAATATATAATACATGAAATACGTAAAATACGAAATCAGTTTTCAAAAAGCCGGGTAGAAAAACCAGAATAACGGTGTGTCATCAAAGTTTATATGGAATACGCGTACAATGTAGATTGGAATATCGATTAAACGATCGTTATTTTAAGTATAGCATGCTGCCATGTAGAAAAGTTGACTTTATCAATATGCATTTTCAAGCTAAACGAATCAATTAAAGTTTTATTGAAAAACCCATATTAAATAATTCTGTGCTTATATATGATGTATAAGGTAGATTGAGATATTGCACGTTATTTAATTACGTTTGAGCAGGAAAATTACATACCACACAATAATTGATTATAAATTACTTTATTACGTAATATACTAATATTGTAAAAAGCTTAATATTCAAAATTAATTTATAAATTCTTTCTGATTACACATAAACATTTACAAATTATGATTTTCTGAAAAGTTTAGCACATAAGTGCAGCATATATTTGCTCAGCAAATCCGTACTCGTGTTTTAATTTAATGAAATTTTAAGTAAGGCACAAATCAAATGGCTAAAGATATCCATTATTGTCAAGTTTGTCTAAATTGTTTTTCACTTGCTCTCGCAAGAAAGTAAATTCGCCACTTCTTACGACCATTTTGTGCGGAGACGGTCAGATCTCTCAATAGTGGTCAAAGCCGACGACTAGTCAGCCGTAGTCCCTTTCAAGTGGGACTACTGATAGCCAGACTTCGCTCCAATAATCACTGACCAGACGCTCATTCGGACATATTATATTTTTCTTCAGGGCTGCCTGACCATGACAATAAGAATTAATCGATGTCTCAGCACTTTCTTTGCGGAATGCTCCTTTTCCTCTTGGCAGAAGAGCGACGGGACAGCGGTAGAGTCTCTCAATCGCCACGTTACCGCAGATCATTTCTGCTCGTCCCGAAAATCGTCATAAAGTCTCTCTAGCAGCATGCCATAGCGCACAGAAAGTCGTAAACTATCGATCGTAAGGTAGTTTTGATTGCTACTGGAATCTCACACATCTGCCCTGTAAGAAAGGAACATATTTCACAATGTAACGCGCTAGTGTAACTGGACGCTGTCCAGACGTCCCAGCGGACCAAGGGAACTTAATTATTATCCTAGGAGCGTATAACTTTCGGTTATTCGCGTAAAAGTACTGTTATCGTCTTATTCCATTATTGCTCAGTTTTATACGAGCGAACGCTTGAAGACGCGCGTGCAGAAAATGAATTGAATCAATCATTTCTACGTTACAATAAAATAATCTAATCTTTGAAAAGTAATAATTATATCTTAATTGCTTCAAATATGCATTTGTATCATTGTAATTATAACGATAACCGTATATAATTCATCATACCAAAGTTATTCTGAAACGTGATTTTTCATGTTAAACTCTTATAAAGGAAATATTAGTTTTCGTTAAAGAATTTACAACTGAGAGAAAGTACGCGAAGCCTGGAATATCGTATACAACGCAGGACACGGAACTTGTTGCACTTCACCTACTTTTTAGAGCCCAAGTTTTAGCGCGATTCTTCAAATATTTATATTTCTTTATTTTATCAATTTTAACTTCGTAGTTTTTAATTATATTATCAATACTATACATCTTTTCGAATATCGATTGATTATTAAAAATGTTTTAAAATTATGAGCTCTGCAATTGTATAAAAGTGAATATTTAAAAAAGCTTAAATTGTCAAGCAATCAATTCGGATTTTTGTGAAGAAACGGACAGATATAATGGCACGTTGACGTAATGAGAGCGGAAGGTGCGGAAGTATTAGGATTAATAACCCTTAACACATTATCAGAAGGTACAATACTTCGCTAGGTGGGCAAAAAAAGAGACGGAGACTAATGGATATTGGTATATGTCATGGTCATTGTTGGCGATCGTTTTTATTATGACGAACGATAATCTACACGATTGGGCGGGTAACACTGTTTAGTTTTCTCACTATTCTCACTATTCTCTATAGTTTATTAAGATATTGGTATTCTTTTCCTCATCAGCTTATGATTAATACATATTTATATTTAACTATGTCATTGTTTCAATGTTTAATAAGCAAATATTATGATTCAAATGATCAATAGAAAAAATATATATTGAGGAGAGCTGTGCGTCTGCTCTTAGTTTTTTTAATGTAACTTGGACTAGACTTAGTGAAAATAAAAAAAGTGATAAAGATTTTTAATATACTTAAGTAGTATTTAATGAAAGGATGGAAATTATTTTACCTAAAATTGAATAAAGATTAATATAAGGATTAATAATTAACAAAAAGAAAAAAGTTAGAATTTGTAATTAAGGTAAAATTGTCGTGCAGCACCGACTAGTTATTAGTTCAGTAGATTTTTAGGCTCAGATGATTAATATTACAAAAGCATAAATGTTAGAATAAAAAATTTATATTCAAAATATACATTTACAAATATCACTTATAAAATACTGAATATTTTTTTTGTCTTTACATTCGATATGTGCCCAACCTGCACATTTAACGCACTGCACTCAATCTTCGTTGAATGATTTTTTTACAAATGTTGTATTTAGAGACTTCATCAAAGTCTAGTTTCCTCTTTGTTGAATCTTTTTCCTTATTTACCTTTTTCCCTAATTTCCTTTTACTTTGATTTTTTTGACTTTTCGTTAATTTCTTCTCAGCTTCTCTTTTATCTGCTTCTCTCGTTGCTATCACTTTTCCTTTATTCTCAATCACTTCTTCTTTTTTCTGTATTCAACTTTTTCTCTTTAATCAATTTCTTTTTTTTTCTGAAGTCTAAGAAAGTTGTTGATGTTAGAATTTCAAATTTTTGTGTCCGTTGTAAATTAAATAAACATCTTTTAATTTAATTTTAATTGCTGACAGATTAAAAACCTGTTCTTAATTTCCTTTTTTCTCTTAATTATAGAGGATAAAAGAAAAAATTTCGTCGGTGAATTGAACGACATTTTGGGTGGTCGGTACTGCATTAAAGGCACATGGAAATATTTTAGACTATAAAATGTAATGTACAAAGAAAATTGTAAAACTAGTGCTACTTTTTTACATCTAATAGACTAAATGCAACAAAATTATTTAATTATCTGAAAAATAAGAAGTCAATTTTTGAAAATAATTTTTTACGTATTCAAAATACAAATGAAAAAGAAGTCGGTTGAAGTAAAAAGTATAGGCGTGGAAAGTTATATTCCAGAATTACAGTATTCTCTCACTTGTGTTCACATGCTGCCATTTAACGATGAAAATGAAAACTAACTTTGGTTGGTTGCACGACTCTCCCCTAATTAATTTTGAGTTGTGTTATACCATGCAACAAAAAGAAAAGGTTTTAAAATGGTTAATTTTAAAAAGAGACTAACTTGAATAAATTTATATAAAAAACTTTGTGTTATAATAACAAAGTTTAACACACTTGTGCAGTATTTAATTTAATATTACTTTAATTAATTTTTTCATAAATATAATTTTTATTGTATTTTTAAAATACAATAAAATTTTTAGTTTACGATAGTTGGCTATTTTTGAAATAATCAACAATATTTCTATCAATTATTTTAAAATTTTAGATATGCATAAATTTAATATTTTTGTTATATTGATTTTGCTATATTGACTCGACATATGTATGCAATAATCTAAAAAGTGTATAAATAAAAGTACAAGCAAAAAGCGTCAGTTACACAAAAATAATTGTGCAGGTACACAATAGTGTTGCGCAAAAAAAATAAATTTTTAGGAATAAAAGTTTGCAGTGGACTATTTAATGCTTTTGATATAGTATACGAATCGTTTTCCATAAATACGCCTTGAATTTTTTGTGTACATTTTTGTATATTGCATACAATCTTGGTACTCTACGTTTCAGATCTGATCTGTAATATTATATTGCCATTTTCGAATGTTTCCGAACCGTACATATAAATCACTGCAGTAAATAGTATTTTTATTTTATTTCTCGCAGTAGATAGGATACAGGAAATTTTTTAAACCTTCAAGTTAGTTTGGACACATTAACATGGACACTAAAAATATTTGATGTACAGACTAACTATGTATTCGAAAAACGGAAAAAGCTTAATAGACAATCTCGATTTTAATTTCTTCGGTTTACTCAAGTTTATTAAGTGCAATCTCTTAATTTTATCATTCATGTTATAATTTCTTTTAATAATAATAATAACGAAGTTGCAATGCGTGGACATGTGTGCGATAATCCATGGATGGAGTTTCAACTTCAGTCCTTTTGTTTCATCTCTTTCCGCAGGGATGACTGATCCATATAGTTATTTGGGCTTAGCCAACCCACAGACCCGAGCTCAATGCACTGCGAACACTCACACATTTATATCTTACGTAAATCCACGTATATACGTGTTGTGAGCGTAATATAATAAATATTTGAAAAAAAGTAAAAGAAATTTAACCAAAAAGATAAAAATGGATAAAAAGACTCATACGTGTATTTGAGATAGATAGGGCAGGATAGCGCAAATTAAAGCTCATTTTTTATTTTGTCTTTTAATAGAAAGAAAGCTGTTTTGTCTTTTTTGAGTCAAGCGAAGAGGAAAAGAATTTTAATTTGAATGGATTCAATTTCAAACTTACATAGGTTTAATTAAAAATAAGTAAATGTTATAAATGTCAAAACAGTTTTGATTGTGAAGCTAAAATTGCAAAAGAAAGATATTTTAACATTACAAAATTATGTTCTGTGATTTAGTGTTTGATCATGAGTTAAAAATGACAATCGCGTGACAAGAAATTAAAGAAGATACAAAAGTTTTAAGCGTATTATGCAAGCGCCGTGTGAAAAGTGAGATCAGGAGTATCATAGTTATTGAAAATGCTGGCGCTTAAGCGTTATATTTGAATATAAATCTGTGTGCGTGCGTGCGTGTGTGTCGGAGATGGGACCTATTGAGTTAACTATCCTCGTCCTCGGGATCAGGGAGCAGCACGTTAGGAAGTTATAAGTCTTTAAACTTTAATTTTAACTTGAACTCGACGGCGCTAAAGTTGGTTTAGTTTTACCTTACTTATACTTCTGCGGTCAGGACCTGGAGCCTTAAGAAGCTTCAAGATTCCACGATAAACCCCGAACGCTTTACATTATGGAGCAGTAAACTAAAAAGACTTTCGATGTAGACGCGCATTCTGCTTTTTTTCAACATCTGCAAAATATTCGCAATAATATCTGATTCCATGAAAATTTAACGTACATTTATTGTGATGCAGTCTGATTTTATGACAAATAGTTTTAGTACTGCGTTTGAGACGAAAATGAAAATGGGCATTTATTTTCACGGTGCAGCGTTGCTGTTTCCAATATTTCCCGTGACTGCTCGCACATAATTCATTTTTTATTAAATTTGCTATAATAATCTTGTTTCATTTTATTCGTGTTGTTTTATTCGTTACTAATTTAAAATCAAAATTGATGTTATAAGATAAAGAATATATTAAATAAAAATGTTAACAATATTTTAAACTTCAATAAATGTTGAGATATTCTTTCTAATTAACATAAGTAAATTTATTTTTTATATTTCATAAATTATATAAATTGAATTACATTGTTTCTATAAAATTTTTGGAAAATAAATTCTTTTGATTTTTTCATTCTGTAGAACTCTGATCTCATCGGAAAAAAATACATGTTATTTATCCCAAGTTCAATTATTTTCACTTTATTACAAAGTTTTATAAAAGTTTATTAAAGTTTAGATACACTTACGACATACCAGCTATTATTTTACACGCAAATAGGTTTATTTTTACGCAAAGTAAGAGTACTTCACTAAATACGCCATTTGAATATCTCGAATGTAAATTCTAGCGAGCGACGGTGCCATAATGTACGCATGAGAAGAAACGCTATCGTATTTTACTGCAGGCGAAAAAAAAAACGGGATTTCACGACAAGCGTGTGCCGTTTCGTGAAAGACACGGATGCCGCTATCTTCCGTTTTGGACGCCATGCAGAAAAGACGCGACGCAAAACGGACACGCTCGTTTCATCCGCTCGTATACGCAAGCAAGCATTTGTTCCCAGCCACGCCATGAGGTGCCGGTCGATCGGATCCTCGCGCTTGTTCCGCGCGATTCGAAAATTCGCCGACCTGCGGAACACGGAAGTTCCGGTGGCGCGTGTCGGTTCCTCTTGTTTTTTTTTTTCCGCAAAATCGAGTTTTCCCCAGTCATTCGCGCATCAGTCAACGTCGGCCGCCGTTTTTGCAAATCGCGGCGTCGCGATATCGGATAGGTAATTTCCGAAATCTCAGCCGTACATCGGATGATCTATTGCCGGCGCATCGGCCATTCGATACAGCTAACGCATTAGACCGTTCTGTGCATTCGACATCACTGAGATCAATAGACACTTCTGACACGTTACATCGCGATATGTAACAAACGGAGGCGGATCAGGAGTGTACGTTACCATCCACGGTCAACACTGTATTGCACGCATTATATCCTACGTACGCATAATTGACATACCACGTCGAGAGCGAGCCATTAACGTCGATATACGAATGCCACAATCGGAACTGTTCACTTCATAAATGCCCAACAAAACGGGCCCTGATAAAATATTTTCTATCTAGGACAATACAAATGTCCTTGGAGCTATACACATCGAGAAAAATGTTTTAATTATATCAACGTACAAAATGCATTCTGATATTACCATTCAGAATCCTGCTTATTACGAATAAATTCCCAAGCGTTATTATAGAATGTTTGATAGATTTAACAGCAAGTATCTAATTTGAACCTTTAGTTAAATCTAATTTGAACCTCTAGTTAAATCTACGCACACCTTTCTGGTTAAATTTCCATACACATTTTATGCAATTAGATTCTTTTTTCCGTGTATTTTATTTGGTTGAAAATTTCTGCAATTATTAACATTGTTTTGTATACTTTCGTGAGAATGTTTAATTTTCTTTTGGAACAATCAGCGAAAAAATAATAAATTCATTTTTCTTTCTCTCGATTTTATATTTAATTATTATATGCCCGCTGAAACTGGGAATAGGCACCCTTTTTTGCGTAAACGATCACCTGGGATGATTTTTACACCCTAGTTAAAAGTCATTGTTATCAACTACATATTATATATATTATATATTATATATATACAATATTATTGATTGTTCTATAATTTATTAATATTTAAGAACTTTATGTATAATGATTTAACGATATTTTTTGAAAAAAGTAAGGAGAAATTAGAAAATATAAAAGAAAAAGTTAAACAAATGGAAGAACCCCATTAAGCAGCTTATTATGGTAGTATTTCTAAGAAAGGAAATTAATTTAAATAGTTAAACTTTTTGTATTATATAAACTTAAAGATATTATAATAGCTTATAATATTTTTTAATAATTTAAACCTCATTCAAACTCATATTATTATTTCGAATTTACAATATAACTCTTACCATGTTGGATTGATTTTATAACATAAACGATAACCTGAGATATTTTCTACATCTCAGATAGTTTCTCTACCTCGGTATCATGAATATACGTCATAAAACTTTTTTCTATTGTACAATACAAATTGAGTCTCGAAATTTTCGAATAAAACGTAGGTATGAATTTTGAAGCAGTAAAACATTTTTTTTGCGATGTGCTTCATTTTTTCCGACGTTAGAATATAAGAAAACACCGTAGGTGACTATTCTCGGATTAAATACATTAATTTTATTCTAAGTTGCGCTTAAGAGACAGGTGATCGAAGATTAATGTTGTGAAATAGCTACACCCATCTTCGTGCTAATCTACAATCGTGGAAGAGCACGATTTATCTTCCAGGAAGATAGCAGTCACATTGCAAGTCGGCTTCTTCAAGAAATCTCTTATTCTCTTACGCGATTCGCGCGCCTCAAACTCCGGGCGACTTAGCTTTTCCTCCGCCACTGCAGCCACCCTCCTCCTCGGGGGGGTTGAACGTCGCGACGCGCAGGAGGGTGATTTTGGTTTGCCCCTCGCTCGTAGCGACGCTAGCGCCGCGTTGGAGGCTCCAGTCCGACCTCAGCATCACTCGTGGTGGTTTCGCGCGCGCATCCGCCGCTAAAGTGAGACCACTTTCCAAAGGGGAAAAAAATCGAGATTCCGTCCTGTTTCCGGCGGTACCGGCCGGTACCGTCCCCGTCGTCGCGTCTCATCATCCAACTGGCGTGATTAAAATTTTCGAACGGTGAGATCGTGTCGAGATCATCGAAAAGTCGCCGAGACGAATCACGAGGAGTGCGTTTTTAATGAGAGGGATGAAACGAAATCAAACGTGCGGGAATGAACCGCGGGCAGTTGACGGGTGCGAGTGAGTGAGTGATCTATCGATCGCTGACGGATCCCAGCAAGTGAGCCGCGTGTGCGATTAGGAAAAGGTAGATCCTCTCAGCTTTTGGATATTTCAACCTCTCAACTTGACAGCAACACGTTTGTTTACCGCTTGTCGAGCAACCTGTTTTCTTTTCGCGCGCCTCGCGAGTTTCGTCGATCTAAGTGCTTTCAATCCGGGAACGGTGAAATGTATTCATGGGAATGCGGGGATTTTCGACGAAAGCGCGGGCTGATCGAGGAATCCTGTTCGACGTAGAGGAGACGCTTGATTTCCAGAAGACTAAGTGCGCGGCGAGAAAGAAGGAGCGTTACGTGGTTCGCGGGGAAATTTGTCGAAAATCGCTGTGGAAAAATTTGTATCGCGGAATAACTGGTCTTAGAATGTGCTCGAGGTGCGCGAGTAATTTGAAATAAATTCGATCCCGGGATCCTGCGGCGGCGAAATGACCGTTGAAGTGAGAGTTCCCGTGAAACACATTCAGTGAAATCCGAATTAAAATGCTCTCACCTGTGCGAATTTTGCTAGTACAAAATTGTTACGCAAGTACGACGAGTGGAACATTGCGGCGCATCTCTGGCATTTAATAATAAAAAAAAAGAGGGGACCGGCCGAAATTATCGAGGAAAAATATACCCGCGGAACACTCGAGGTGCGATCGAGCGGAAGGCTTCTCGCGCGTTTCGAACGTGATAAACTTTATGCGATTTTTGTGGGGAACGGATACGCTTTGGATACGCCTCTGGAGAGATTCGAAGGTGCTCAAATTTGAATTGGGCACGAGAGCCAATATAACGTTCGACGGCGATATTTCTGCGGCGGTGCGTAAATGTGTCAGCAAAAATCCGTATTAAAGCTTCGGCGTCGGGCTCTCTCCAATACCGATAAGCTCCGCACGAGTACGAATCCTCTGGTTTTAAGTGGCACTTGAATGCGCGAGAGCTTGCCCGCGAATTTACCTCGAAAAGTGGCGCGAATCCTCTCGGCTCCGGTTATAAAAAGCTGGTTTTTATTTATAGCGGCACGTATGCTTGTTAACAGAACTCTGCATTCGGACATTCAATTTTTACTTGGAGAGCAACGTGAGTTATGAATTGAATACATTACAGATCGCAGATTGTTTCTGTGTCACAAAGTAACGATAAAATTGAAGAAAAAAGTTTTAACGAAGCTATAGTGACGTGGATTTTGATTTGCGGTCGAACGCATAATATATTTTATAAATCCATGTACATACAATTAGAGACACATTAAAATTTGGAAATTAAGGGCGCGTTCGAAGGAAGCGTGCGCAATTTTTCCATAAAGAATGATAAAGTTTGCAAGAATGATAGGCTGCGTCGGAGAGACGTACGCAATCGGGCGAAATCCAAGTCATATTTAATATTTAGACGATCAGCGTGTGCCCCCGTTTATAAACGCTTCGGTAAGAATCCCATTTACTTTCAAAGAGCGTGAAGGATGCCACGTTCTTCGGGCTACCGCATTATTCCGCGTGCAAATTCTTGAGGGTCTTTCGGTCGGAGTACAGGCATAGTTGGTCCCGAGCGGAAGTTATAGGGAAGTGTGCGAGGAGAGTAAGGGACGTTTGACGTCGAGATGCCGCGGTGATCCGCGTAAGGGAAATCGTGAATGCTCCTGCACGGAGTATTGCGCGTGATAATAACTCCTCGCGAGTGAAACAACGTAAAAATCGTCGAGGAACACATCGCAAGACGCGCGAAAGTCTTCGCGATAACGACCGGCGGCTTGCCAGCACGCCCCTCGGAGTGTTTTAAGTGCTCGGAGAACCGTGAAGATAACAGCGTCGCACACTCGTACGAATGTATGGTGAATGGTTGGAACGGTAGCGCGCGTGAACTGTAAAAATACAGTCGCAATAACAGTAACGGTCGCGCTGCTCTCCCTTACGTGACCAGGCGTGGCGTGTTCTTCGAAAACGATTACGCCAAGTGCCGCGGCGAAAAGTACTCGTGAGACCGAGGCTCCGACTGACCGCTTGATGTACCCTCTCCGACGTGCAATTGCGGTTTTCGGACGGCCGAAGTGGTTGTGCGAGACGCAAAGATAACAGTAACGGTTGACATTAGAGCGCCTTTCTCGTCGAAGTGTCCTTTGCAGGCATGAACTTTCAGTATAAAGTGCAATCGTGATTACCGTTTGAACTTTTTATCAGCGCGCTTTATCAGCGTAATTAGCCGCCTTTTGAGATCGCAACACATCGGGATAAAATTACGGAAGGTGTTGTATACCTAAATTGTTACACGAGAACGGAACGCGTATGAGGGAACGTCACGGAGTTACGCAATTAAACGAAGAATATTGCGAATGTTGTAGAAATAAAATAGCGATTACATTGCGTAATTAGTGTTGAAATACGGCTTTTGTGGTAAAAAGAAAAAAAGAAAAAGATAAATTGTAACAAATCGTCCAAAATACAGAATTACGCCCTGCGCGTGTATCTTGAAATAAAATTGTGTACGGTGATTAAAAAGAAAAAGAAGAATATATAGAATATAGAAAATAAAACTCGCTTTTTTCCGCGATCGATAGTCAAGATAAAAATCATAATATACGATATGCGCGACCGGCTGTAACAATATTGACATTGCCAACGAGTGAAACTCTCTTCTCGTCATCGTCGATTACACGTTTTTCGGCGTGCGCGAAAGGCCGCAGTCGCGGACGGGAAAGTGTTGACCGGTGTGCGTTCTATTAATTTTCCATCGCGTGGCGCAAAGTTTTTCGCGAGTTAAAGCCGAAATTGGAGCAGCGCGACAGCTGCGTGCCGCGAGAGAAGATCGCACGCGATCGTCGCGGCGGAAAGTAAAATATGCATGCGGGTAAAAGTGTCGGTTGTAAGCTCGTCGAAAGCGCCGCGGGATTCCGCTAATAAATTGCTGTCGTCCTCGCGCGAAACATCTGTATCGTCATGTGTTCTCCAGCGGAGAACTATTAAACGCTCTTGAGTGTCGGGGATTGTGTTGCGACGCGAGATCGTAGCCGTCGCCTCGAGAATCGATCGTACGAGATCGAAGAGTGTCGAGCGAAAGCTGTGCTGGAAGTGGTTGGATACTTCGTAGCGAGTGTGCCAAAGGGTTGTCCCTTTTTGGTTGCATTCTCGTCCACCCGACTCGATTCCATTGTCTTCCGACCGTTCGATTCGGTGTTTCTCGTGAAAAGCGATTTCCTCGGTCGTGTATACTGCAGGGAGAAGAGGAGCGCGACTTGGTCTAAGGTAAACTTTAAATCATCTTATTAATTTAATAATGATCAACTTTATAAAGAACTGCTGGGGAAGTATATCTCAAACTAGTGACATAGTTAAAACTTGAAGTTTTATTTTCTTATTAAAGGAGCAATTACAAATTGTGTAGAGATAGGAAAACAGTGTATAAAAACTTATAAAAACTCAACTTTTAGAAAAGATTAGAAAACGTTGCTGTATAAATGTTGAATTATCGGATGTGCGATATTTATATAATTTATATACGATTACTATTAAGTTTACATAAGACACGTGATATCTCGAAACAGGTAATGCAATTTAAAAGTCATATAATCTCGAGGAGCTAAAAATAATTTAATATTAAATGTAATATCTACCCAAGTTGTAATAAGAATAGATTAACGTGAAATTAGATACGTAAGCATCAATGTATACTATTAGTTTCGAAAATGCATTACATTCTTCAAGGCAATCTTCAACTTTTCCTGATTACAAGATTCTATGACTTCTGTAAGATTGCATAGATACTTATATTCATGAACTGCGAAATGAGTTATGAAATTTTCTCAACATTTTAAGAACTACAGGAAATGCTATCTTTTCAAATAAAAATTTTTTTATTACATTAAATCTTTTAAAATAATAAATGTAATGTGTTTGTGTGTGTTTGTATAATCAAAATTATAAAATTTATAGAGATCACAGAAGTTTCGTGCCAAATCTTTTTCCATCACGCTATTTCTTATTTAATTTCTTTATATGAATATATTTTATGAAAAGGGAGTAAATAATTTAAAATATTATTTATTCTTTACTTATCAATATTTTAAATAATATTTAAGTGTAATGGAAACTATATTCTTTTAGAAATAAAAAATATTGTTTATTTAAATAATTATATTTGAAACAAAGTGATCTCATTTATGGAGATTATAGTAAAGTTGTTGATTATAATCGAGCATTATCACGTTCTCAGATAATTTATTATTGAACGTACGCTGTTAGAGCGCGATAATTAAAGGGCTGTCACAGTTTTCTAGGCGAGCAGTTAGTTCTCATTTATAAATGAGATTATAATGAATCGCGGGCGCAAACTCAATTTCTTCGAAGTCCCTAATGGATTTGTCACAAAAGAATGTTAGCTTCGGGAATGGGAAGAGTTTAGGGGCTCTCTTAATCTGTCTTTACTGCTTTCTCATTACCTAGAACTCCTGGAGTGAAGGCTCATTGAAATAAACGTGAGGGCTAAATTAAACGGACGAAAGTCCGATATCGCCTATTTACGTCGCACGTTTTTCAAACTTGTCTTTGCTCGACAGCTTTACTTAGCTGTCGTTGGTCAGACAGGATTCGTAAGATTACTACGCAAGAGAGTGGAAAAGTTTTATTTATTTATTTCGCGAATGTTCAGTGCGCGATAATATTTAAGCGAAGAAATATATTTATTATTATTAAAACATGTTATAGCTTTTTCATCCATTATTTATATAAATTTCTTATTATCAATCATCCTGGAAATCAATTAAATGTGACGTTTAATTAAATATGATATTTCGAGTTTTACAAATTGCATTTTACACACACTGCCCTTGATGTTAATTCATTCACAATGTTTGTATTAGTGTAGGTGTATATATGTTTTGAACAATGATTTTAAGGGAGCGCTGTTGCGTTTTGCTCAATAAATGAACATATAATAAAGTGCTGAAATTAAAATTTAAAAGTTTGCAGTTTAAACGTTTGCAAAATACACGGAAATTTTATAAACCAACCGCAGACTCAAATTGCATCTAAAAGTTTATAAACCTGTAATTACCAGTTAAATTCCTTACCATTATAAATAACTGCGATATTTGTAATAGAGATTTATTAATTCGCCGTAATAAAATACGCGTCGAAATTCTAATTTATAGTTCTCAGAGTTGAGAATTAATGAATTTATGAGAGTTAGTCGATTATCGTGCTAAGCACATTTTCGAGACTCTTCTCTCTTCGCGTATGAAAACCGATGTGATGCTTTTTTGCGGTTTGGCAAATTGCAATTGTGTGAAATATCCAACTTTTCGCGGTTGACATATGTTTGCACCGCTGCTGCGGGCATTCGCAGCCGCAGAAAGAAAAACATCAATTCACCTTTCATATTAATACCGCAAAATAATTTCTCTTGCAAATTATTCTCTTAAATTATAATAATTTTAATGCATCGCCGCTAGGGCATCGCACTATGGCGCAGATCGATCTTTGAATAACCATAAATTCAGCCATGCAATTCGTTACATATGGCAATAATGATAATTATTCTACTTGCACCCACCTTTATTTTATTACTTAATTATTTGCTGTTGTCAATTTATTTATGGTATTTTTGTATTTTTGTACATATGCTGCTTTTAATTTGTAAATATTATTGTTGCAAATATTATTGCAAATGTTACTGTAAATATCATTGTTGTTTTTGCTTCGTAAAAATAATTCGATAAATAATCTATTAATCATAGCTGCATGTAACAAATATAACAAAAATATACTTTGACAAAAATATGAAATTTTCTTTATCATTTTAAACTATACAAATGAAAGACGTCAAAAGTTTGATTTTACGAAGTAGTGGATAGGATCCGAACGGAAGATGAAAGAGAAGCAAGAAAACGAAGGACAGGGATTCGAATAATGGGCGAATCTTGCACAAGGCTGAAATGATTGATGGAATCGCGCGGGCGGGAACGGGGAAATAAAAGGAGGGGAGGAAACAGTTAAGCTTGTGTGCGGACTAGGTCGATGATGCTGTAATGCTCGAATGCAGTTAATTCGAATGCTTGCGATAATAGTGGCACTATGAAAAGTCATCAACCAGCTGGTTCGGTTAATGAGTTTTCCAACCCTTTTCCGAGAACTGACATTTGCCATAGTTCGATTTTGAAAAAGCAATCTCTATTCTCTCCACCCTCGTTATTCTATGGGTTTGAAATTGAAGTTGCAAGCCGCATTTAATGGAAGAAAACGGTATTAGGAGCATTAAGCAAAGTCAACGTAGTAGAATTTAAATTAAAGGATAGTTGGCATTGTAACTTTTCTAATTTTAATATTTTTGTTTCTCCATTTTGTGTAAATAGTTTCATTTTGAAATTGCCGACAAATTTCTATTTATTTGTAAAGTGTGAATAAAATTAACTTAAAGTTGACATCTTGGTAATTATTTTGTCATATAGACGTCTATTTTCTAAATTCTTAAAAAGAAGAAATTTATTAATATCGTTTTTATATAATATAAATATAACAAAAAAGAGTAAAGTTAAAAACTTGAAAGTTTTTTTCCATTTATTTCGCCAAGAAAATTTTCTGATTATAAGTTCACAGAAATTATTCTTTTAACTTTTTCGTACATTTATAGCTGATTTATATAAGAAAAAATCTATTCGTATGTATGTTTAAGATAATTTCATATCTCAGGATTCTGCTTAATGGTAGAATTATGATTATTCAGATTTAATTCCAAAATTTACACAAGGTATGACCTAATGGTCTTCTACATTCATTAAATATCCAAGTTGTCACAGAAATATGTATGAACCTAAGAAGGTTATCGCGCAATGCAATTTTTCTTCATTAATTTTGCCCGGCTTGCGTATGCACGAGCCAACCAGTGTAATGCACGAACCGACGCGGGTTTATTAGATAAATATTAAAATGTTTCACATTTGTTACACAAGTTTGATTGATATATCTTAATAAAAGAAGAAAAACTTTCTGCCTTGAAGATACAAGGAAAAATAATT
Organism: Solenopsis fugax; assembly: GCA_003595255.1. NCBI lineage: Eukaryota > Metazoa > Arthropoda > Insecta > Hymenoptera > Formicidae > Solenopsis > Solenopsis fugax. The sequence goes on along the minus strand of QKQZ01021949.1, from coordinate 54,827 downwards.
TAATTGTAGAAAAATAAGTAACTGTATGATTCATAAAGAATACATAAATAGAATGTTTTAACACAGGTCAATCCATTATAAAACTCTTTTAGAAAAAAAATAATAAAGTCGCTTAAAATGATATAAAAGAGAAGATATTCGTTTTTACTATAGGATTATAATATACAATTTATTCCGAGCATGACGATAAAGTTAATGAGATGCACAAAGTGTTTAGTTTTTTTATTATGCATTTCAATCGTCTTTTGCGTTTCATTAATATTAATGAAAACTTTAGTTTCTCTTGTATTGTAATGAGTACAGCGCAGATAAAGATATAATTTTTCAAATAATATGTTTTGGAATGCGAATCGATCAGATGACCTATCGAGAGAGATATCCAATGCAGAAATAACGAGAAATCCGAGCATGTTCTCCGAAGCACTTATCAGACGACATTGATTTCTCTTCGTGCCACCATTGATGCATCGTACTTTTATATATTCATGTAGCAATTCAAAGTCCTTACACGCATGAGGACATGGCATAAGTCCAGTTCGCATGAGATTTTCGGAAAAGTCGCCCCCTCAAAACTTTCGCATATTCTTGAAACCAAGTCTTAAAACTTTGCCGGAAGCTACTTGGGCGCCGCGGCATATTTCCTCGTTCGATTTAAGCCGAAGGATTTTACTATCCTCGCACCTCGAATTTTACGATCGGTGTTCCCATATCGCGATCGCGTCGGATAAACTTATCTGCTCTCCCGACGTTTCGCCCCCTCCCCACCACATTCTCTTTCCCTTTTCGACAATGATTTAGTGGACCAATAATATCGGTGTCGCAATAATTTTCTCCGCGTGACAAATATGTACTAAAACGTATCCGCGGCAATTTGTATCAATAACCATATTTCATTATACGTATCACGGCGCTACCACCGGTCTTGGTGCGATCTAGATTCCACATTGGTGCGCGGCAACGCTACCTAATCTCGCTTGCATCTCGCTCGCACACTGACACGAGTGTGCACCAATCTTCCGAAAGAAACGGGATTGTACGCAAACGAGGCGTATATGGAGAAAAATAGCACTTTATAAGCAAGGAGATTCTGATGAATTTTTAACATCCTCCAGGATGGACTGGCACAAGAGGGAAAGAGACAAGAATGTGAAGATGCATAGAGCCGACTAACGTATAAAATAGATTCGACGTAAAAGCAACCAAAAAAGAAAAGAAAGATTAATGAAGAGACTTAATAAATTATTTGCTCGTAAATTTCATGCAGCATATTTTACAATATTTATTAAACATTGATTCAAGTCAGACGGTCATTGAAATTTTTATATTCTGTCATTAGAATCTTCCTAGAAATAAAATTTACTTTGTCAGCAATTTATTTGTTTCGCATTTTCAATTAAAGCGCAACGCGTCGGTCGATGTTTGAAAATCCAAGCTCCAACCAAGTTCTACTTTCCCTCGTCACTGTAAAATTACGGCATCGTCTCCAGAATATGTAATCGCGTTCTTCCGTTCAATATTCATCGAAGCGTCGTCGACGGGTCAAAGTAATCACTCATAGCTTTGCGCGGGCGTAACGATTCTATACTGAAGGCCGATTAGTGCATTTGTCATGCAGCCGGGGTATCTGGGGTCGCGCATATTCCCATTAGTGACGTACGGGCCTCAAGCCAGACAATGCTTCTATGCGAAGACGGCGATCTGAATTCTACTAAGTGAGCACTAGCTGATCGATGGGAATGCTATATTTCGGGAGGAAACGGTTCGTCATGCTGTGAAACTCTGCGTGTGACATGGGCCACTTCCATTTTGAAGAGGATTAATATACGACTCGTACGAGAGATGTGCTATCACAGCCGCAACAAGCTTTATACCTGTGAAGTGCGATTGCACAGATTTGTTCTGTCACTGTGTAATAAAAATTTCATTAATTTAATAATATAAATTCACAACATTGCACGATCTCTCTCCAATGTCCGTTTCATTGTTGACGTAGACGCTAATTAACATTAATGTAACGTTCTCGTTTCAAAAATTTTTATGCTTATTTTACAAACTTTGTTATGATCAAATACAATGTGAATCTAATGTCTGATGGAAAAATATTTATTCATAAATACATTTTTATTTATAGAATTACGTATAACATTTAATTAAGGAACGTGTGTTACCATGTACATCGGGTTCTTCCGTATATTGAATATACGGAAGGAAATAAAAATATTTGTTACATATATACGTTAAATATGTTTAGATAAATGAAAGATACGCGAAGCAACTGGGTCACGGTATTTTACAATTATACAACCGTCGTGTTGAAATTTATGCACTTGATTTCGCAATTATTGACATATCATCTAATTCAAAAATTCAAAAAAGGATTGCGATGCGAATTGCGTGCGACTTAGAATTTTTTGAGTTAGTAGATTAAACGTGCGACATTGGATAAATATTGCATCACAAAGAAGGTGATGTTACGCATCCTCTGTGTACACCTCTGAAAAAAACGTTTATTATTCGCGTGTACATACCCTACATCGGCACTGTGCTCGACATGTTCTCCATACTCTCTGGGGTGCGCGTGTGGAGCTGCGCCGGATGAATCTTGCGTGCGAGAGTCGGTTTTACCGGGATTTATTCGCGTATGCCTCGTTAAAGGTGTACAAACACGTACTTCCGCGGCGTTCATTAAAATAACAGATACTTGGTGCCGTACAAATAAATGTCGGGAACCGGGTTTATGCATCCGCCTCGCCACACGCTGCCATTCATTTTAAACGAGCGCAAGACGATGATTCGTGTTGACTGTCGCGCTCGATGCTCCACAAAAGCTGACTTTAATCGAGTGTCGCGGGAACTTGGACTGATACGAGCACATATAATACGGTATATAATAGAGCGCGCGCGTAATCCAGCGAAGACGTTGCCGGCTAGGAAACTAGGGTGGAAAAATGTTCTCGCGCGCGGATGCGAAGCGAGACGGCTTAGTGCTCGGGCGTGTCCTTTGTTCAAGAGACATGCCCTAGGTCACGTCTGATCGATTTAGCCTTTAAAGTATTTTTACGCCGACAACAGGTTGCCACATGCTTCTATAATTAAAAATACTTGAGCGACTCTCGAGCGTCCGAAGACGGCGAGCGCGAGCACACTTTGTCTCACTCGAAAAAACAAAACTTTTTAATCTAATTTAAATTAAATTTTTTTTTAACGGGCTGCAAATGCAGGAGAAATACCTTAAAGGTTTTCTCATCGTTATTAGCGCGGGTAGCTCGCGATCTTATTACAGCGCAAGGTTTAAACGTTCAAGTGTCACTTTACGCTATTATTTGCGGCGGAGGAAACACCGGGGGCACGCTGTAAAGTTGCGTAATTTCCTGTTGACGGCGATACCATTACGGGCGCTGTTTTATGCGAGCGAGACATGAGCGCAAGTGATCCAACATCTCACCGTCCGGTCAACAACACTTTAACAATCGCGCGCGTGTAATCATACAAGGGTGGTAGACAACCGACAACGGACGGATAGATACGCCCTGTATGAAACGGCACATCGTCACACGTGCTGGTTGATGTTGATTTTGCTTGTGTATCATGAATAGGTGTGTTTGCCCGGCCGCAAGCATGCATGCATGCACGTACGTACGTACGTACTTGCATCAGCCCCGCGCAACCCTTGCCCCAAGCGGGTTTTACATTCGCGGTATAAAGCGAGAAGATAAACAAAGCATACGGTATAATATTGCACTACTGGAATGATGCACTGATTGCTGTTAGAAAATGCGACTATGGGCTGACTTTACGGCGCGGCGGTGATAAACGTCTACCGCGTTCTTGTCTCTGGCTCTTCGCTTCGAACCTTAATGGATGAAACGGAGATTTTGTGTTCTCGTCTAATCGAAGCGACTACACTGAGAGAAATGTTTGGTAAAATCAACCAATGTTTGATTGAATAGTAATCGAATTTTATAGTGATAATTACTAAATATATAGTTGTTTTGACCAAACAATTTGTAGTCTTAACCAAATAATTATTTTCATACAACAAATTACAAAATGTTTTGTTAAATGTAACTAAGTTTTTGGTACCAGAAACTATAAAATTCATTTGATCACCTTTCTACCAAACGATTTCTCTCAGTGTATGAGTACGAGCTTCTATTAGACATTAATCTTAATATTTAATGCACGTCTTGGTTTTCCTTACGGCATACCATAGGTCGTTTGTGTCTGTCATGAATTTTTATAATTTTTGCAAGTATTTAAAAATTGTTAACTGACTCTTATACTTTAATATCTTTAGAAAATGTTTGTATGGTTAATTAAAAGAGAAAAAGATACATATGCTATATGATTAACTACAGGCAAGATATTTTAAAGAAAAGAAATGCGCAGAACACAAATGTCCTGGTATGCATTAAATGTTGATATTTGTTCGCCAAATTCTGTTTGCCGGCTTGCCAATTTTAAAATTCAAAATTATTGAATTGACAGAATTTAACGTAATTTTAAAACGAAGAAAATATTTATTGTTATTTATTAATATATAAATATGTCAGATAATACACTGAGAAAAAAAATTTGTTGACTTAAAAAAATATTAGTTCATTCAACTAAATGCGGCGGTCACGGGTTGTCAAGCAAACATTTGTTAATTCAAAGAAATGTCATTTCGAGAAGAAACAGATATACATTCGAATTACTACCGTGTATTTGACTCAAATAAATTAACATTTGAACTAAGTAATTCATATGCAACTAAACGTATTTAGTTCAGTTAACAGTTTTTTTTCTCAGTGTATAAAATAATATCAGAAAACAAATAACATAAAATAAAATATGTCAAAATAACAAAATTTTTCAGATATTGATGTCGTTGAAATTTTCCCTGGTTTCCAAAGCACACAAAAATATAAAAAAATTATACAGACATGAATGGAAATTTAAGCAATATTGCGGATATTTAAACAATTAAATATCACTTTGTTTTTTTTTTTTAAATAGATGTAGATTTTCCTGTTTACAGTCCCGAAACAAGTCGAGTATAAAAAAAGCAAATCTAACGACGCATCATAGGGGTTTATATGGTTAATCGAACATATATGTTATCCATATATAAAGTAATCTCTTGAGATAGGGGAAAAAGGAGTATAATTAGGTATAAAGCGCAATGAAGCGGTCTCTTCGTTTGTGTGATAAAAATATAGCAGTTGAATCAACATCGTGTAGAGAAACAGCTATTTTATTGTTATTTTATTCGACTGTATTATCGTCATAATTTGGGGGACCCTTTGCGAGTGGGAAAAAATTGAAATACTTATTTTAGGACTTGTTCCTTATTTTTATTAATGAATACATTAATATTATAGGACGAGTGACATTTTGCCGACTGAAAAGAGGAAACGGGAGAGAGAAAAGAACGTATCACATGTATATAGACGTATTTGCTCTTTTATTTCCACATTAGAGACAGACATAAATTGTTTGCGTTCCCCCGAAGTACATATTGATATTATAGCAAGCCTTGGCTCATTGGATATTTATGCGCAGTATAAGTCCATTTCCAGCATTGAGTCAGGAATGGCAAATCCCGTAAAGAAGCAACTAAATCGGGCAGCAGAACTATCAATAAAATTAAGTATCGTTGTGAATTACACGGTTCTTCTGCGATGCGACGATCGCCAGGTCCGCAATACGTCATGTTCCTTCCGCGTGTCGTTTCACCGCGGGCGGTCGTCGTGATCGTCTTAACGACGCAGTAATGACCGGTCGTATTCAAATAACGAGGGGTGGTAACGCGTAGAGGTTCCCGTGTGCAGCATAAATTTGCGCTTGCGTCATCGGCGAACGACCCGTCGCGAATCGGGCATGTCCCCCGTGATATTTTTCACATAACGTCGTCGTCAGGTCGCGCGACACGCTCCCGCATAAGCGAAACACGAGCGGGCTGTTAACCGCAGTCCGGGAGACGCGGTCGACTTTACGGCCGCGAGAAACGCGCTACCCCCCAGCGCGTTCCTGATTCTTTTATTCGGTCCGTCATCTCCGACGTCGTGCTCCCGCAGCCGTTCCCTGCCACGGTTTTAATGTCGCTCGCATAGGTGACGCGGCGCGAGAAGGTTCCATGACGTCTGACGCGCTGGGGAACGGAAGGATTCAGAGTTCGCTCCCTGTTCGCTCCTCCACGAGGTAGTTTTGAAGTTGCCACACCGACGACGGTTGTGCCTGGCATGCCTGGCACCGGGGGAACCTGTCTCACGCCTCGCGATGGCAACGCGAAACGCCATAATACGGGGGTGGTTACGGTTTCCGAGTCGCGGTTACGGCAGCGCTCGCGGAATATTTTACAAAAATGCACACTCCGAAGGATCGCGGCATTCCTTATTCACGGCTGCGCGAATTCGCGTTGCACATTCGCCGCGCGCGTGCACGTGCGTACGTACTCGTATTTACGTGTCCACGTCGACCGCAATTCCGCCGTTGCGCTGCCGCGGCCCCGGATGCGTTATGTTCACACGGCTCGTTTGCGACGGGAGGGTGTCGCGGCGCGACCGAAAAAGTGACCGGCGGTGATTTCGCGCGAGTTAAACAGAGTGGAAAGTGAATATTGTTTAGGACGAGGGATGCACGGGAAATTGTTATGCATCCGCCGATGCAGCCTCGGTCGCGCGTTTTAACACTTTTAACGCGAAACACGATACACGCGTGTTGAATGAGTTAATTAACGAGTGTTCTAATCAAATTTCAATCAACATTTACAAGTATGCTAATCTGATCTTTCTCTCTCTCTCTCTCTCTCTCTCTCTCTCTCTCTCTCTCTATTTTTCGATTAATTTTAACTTTAACATTTAATTATTTTTACGCAGATTTAATTGTAACGACACACACTAGTAGAATTAGTAATTCTGACTTTACTTGAACTCACGATCTGATTTTGTCTTAAACCAGTCTGATCCTAATCTGAGAGACCCTTTCCTAACTTGGTTAGTATTAGGGGTTTATCCGAACCGTAATCTAAATTGCAAATTAAATCTTTATAGCAAATAGATAGCTTACGACAGCTCTTTTTGATATTGATACAATATTAAATTTTTTTGTTTCGACGCTTTCACTTTAAATTTGGAATTATTGCCGAATTAAATTTTTTAATTAATTCAATTTTTAATTGAAATTTAGCAATTTCGTTTGTTTTTTACTTTTTCAAAACGAAATAGTAGCAAACATTTGCTAAAAAGTGAGAACGTAAAGTTTAAGAACACGTCCAAAAATATCAAATTTAAAGTTTGGTCGTTTGTAAGAAGAGTTATGGTGAATCCACTTTTCAGTTATCTGATATTTTTGCATATACCTACTCACGTAACTTGTAAATGAAGATAAGTGTAATCCGCATGAAACAGAAGAAGTTTATTTTTAAAGCACTGATAAAGTCCTGGAACTTCCGGTACTGCCGGAAGTTCTTCTCGATATAAACCGATAACGTACTACTTGGCAAAAGCCGGATCGGCCTGCCTGTCACTGGCACGGCTACATAGAATTTCGGACGAAATTAAATAAGCTAGAACACAAAGACATTGTGTTAAATGCTGTCTGAGATTCAGTTTACGTATCTTCTTATGAATTTTGCACACGAATGCCAAATCGTTATATTCCATGGTACGATTTCAAATACTGCCAAATTTCGGACATCTTATTAACGATGTATGTGCCGAAGCAAAGGGGAAGTAATAAATGTAATTCAAATAAAATACATATATCCACAAAGTTAAAAAAGAATTATTAAAAAGAACATATCGTTTATTTGCTATAACAACGACATAACTCAAATAAGAAACAATAATAAACGAAGTTAGAACCGATAATGCGAATTACACAATAATTAAGCGAAAAAGAACACCATTTTACAATCTTGATATTTGTGTGAAATTTTTACAAATTTAAATTTAAAAATTAAAAATTAAAATTTAAAAATTAAAAATTTTTATAATTTAAAACATTATACTCTATTTTTGGAATTAAAAATTTGTAAAAATTGAATTAAATGTTAAATAATTACAAAATTTTACATTATTAAAATTTTGTAATTATTTATTATTATTTTTAAATCAGGTTTTTGTATGATAACTGATTGCAAAGGAATAAAAGTATCATTCAATATGTTTAGCTCTTTATTCAGTTTATTGAATTCTCATCAGAATTCTGTTTTTTGCAAACAATTGAAAAAATGACAATTATTGAGTTGTGTTATTATTATAGTAAACGAGCGTACATATGTCATATGCTACTTTTATGTAAGCCACATTTTACGTATGCTAATTAAAAATCAGGCATTATTTATGCATGAGCATAAATAAATATAACAACTTTTTAATAAGAACATGTTTTCTATTCTATACATCCTCAACGTTGAAATGTTTCCGCTTTTGCGAGGTAAGCAGCGAGGAAATGCAAATTTTTCTGTTCAGAGAGGCGATCTTCCATCTGAAGTATAAAACGAAAGTACTTTACCGCATAATTTTTTGCCCATTTTGCTGATTTATAGTCTCAGGTCGACTTCATTGCTAGTCGATTTTCCTCGAAGCCGGTACATAAATGAAGCCCGGTTATACCCATTACTTACAAATCTTTCATCGTCGATCGATTTCTATCTTTTTCTATCATATTTGTTATAATTAAGATAGTAAGGAAAAATCGAAAGAATATACAGATAGAGGACAGAAGATATATTATACATCTATGTTGAAGTTATATATCGCTCATTTTAATTTAAAAATTACGCTTAAAAATTAATCTACAATTTCTGCTAGATTACTAGAACCTCTGTTTCTGTAAATATTTTTTAATTAATTTTTTAATTAATTGAAAACAGATTTTGTGTGTAACTTTATGATATTTTGTACGTCACAAATAACACAATAAATGCGCGCACTTGCGCTTCTTTTGACCTTTTGCAATTTATCTAAATATAAATATAATTTTATAAAAATAATTAAAAATATAAAAATAACTGTGAATGGATATTGATAGCCAATGTAATCAACACAGTTCTGGATTAATATAGCAAAAAAGATGTCCGTCATACGCGAGGGTTTCATCACATTCGATTCGATAGTGAGTGAGTGGTAAGCGCTCGAGGTGATTCCGTGCATTCCCTCTATTTACTGCAGGTGTACGCTTTCCTACGACTCCGCGAGTACACACGATACAAGCCGGAAACATGTATATAAACGCGATAAATCGCCGACACGCGTTCGTCGGCCGTGTGTGAACGCTCCCGCTCGGATCGCTCGTCGAGTAGATTCGTCACGAATGCAGACGCCCACAGCGATGCATGAAGTGCATCGCGGTGCTGGTTGCACTCGTATTTTACGAAGTTCGCCGGTGCTTCGTCTACGTCATTTTTTCCTCAGGGCTCGCGCACCGGAAGAGTGGAAATCGTCTCTCTGCGGAATGAATTCCTGATACGGCCGAGCGATCGATAGATGCAGACGATTCGCGATCTATGGGGGAAAGACGAAATAGAGGGTTGGTAATTTATTCCCACGTACAGGGTATGTGGCATATGTAGGCAGCCATTAAGAGTTTAGTTCCTATTAAAGTAATGAAATTTGAATGCGATATCTCTTCCGCGTGATAAATTAGTCTGTTAATGGATAATATAGTGTGAATAATCGATTAGCGAATTAACTGCGAATATATAACTGTGTCTCTTTAACACGCATTTTTAGCGAATTGAACGTTACGCTTTCATCCGAAGAAATTTAATCGTATATAATAGGTGCGTATGTATCACGTAACGTTGCGTACATATCACATAACGTTTATTGATATTTCCATAACTTGAAGAATTATTTATGGCAAAATTTGCAATTTTTAAATTTTATCATACACGTTATCAATTATATGCGTATAAAATTATTTCATTATTTTCCAAACATTGAAGTAGCAAATAAATTTTTTAATAACAATTTCAATTTTAATTTAAACTGGGCTAGTAACACATGTACGAAATATTATATATGAATAAGTCTTTTTCTCTGTCTCCTCTCTGTCTAAAATAAGATTATTGTTTAAAGATATGGGATTACTATTTTTGAACGATTATATTGTTATAACTACACTGAGAGAAATCGTTTAGTAAGATCAACCAAACATTAGTTGATTTTACCAAATATTTCTCTCAGTGTATCATGTATGTTATTATTGAATAATTAGCTAATGAGATCTCGGATTCCAAGAATATTATTCCGAGAATCATTGCAGATATTCAGCAAATAAAAAACAATTCTTATAGATTAGAACGATTTAATTTTCAACATATTAATAATTACATCTTGCGGCTAAAAATCACGTGGTAGTTATCTTTATACAATAATCTTTATACAAATATCTTTATACAATAATAATGAAAAATAGACGGAGAGAAACATTGAAACATTTTCTTCTTAAAAGCAATTCTTGCGAGAATTACGACAAACGTTTCAGATGATGGTTTTTTTAAGGATGTATGTGTCTCAAAACATTACCACAAATTTAAAATTTTCATAGATTATTCTCTTATTATGTTTGTATCTATGTAAAATTTGAGTTTAATTCTCTTATTGGTTTAAAAGTTGTTTAATTTTTTGTTTGCTCTTGATTCTTATGTAAAATCGCATTTACATAAGAAGTAGTACTCGCGTAGTATTTGCAAATTTAATGAGGAAGTAGCATTACAAATTAAATCAAATTCTTTATACTAATAAAAACTCTGATAAATATTTGTTCAAGAGTCATTTGAATCCACTTACTCGTTAAAAAATTATTTACTTAAAACTGCAGCAAAATAGGATAAAATTTTCGCTGCATAAGCCATTATAAGTGAAATTTCTCATTTTTCTTCTTTACAACTGGTTTCAGAGCATGTCAAAATTTAAGTACTTACGACTAAAATTTTTTATCGTTTATTAGGAAAAAAAGTAGATGGCCGCAGGTTTTACATTTTTAAAACTTTTAGTTGATATCGTAGAATCAAAATACCCTTAAATGTTTCTAAAACCAGAACTTACTTACGTATTTTCATAATAAAATTATACGTATTATATAATTGTACTTGTCTAACAGAGAGAGATTCTAATATTCAAATTGCTCGAAGCAAAAGTTTAATTCTTCTTTGGGTCTTATTATAATGTTTAACAACTTTAACATATCGAGCGGAAAGTCGCTCTCTGGAAGTGTTTAGTCGACAAATCCATTGAGGAGCATCCTCAAGGTAATCGCTTTGGCTGTTTTCTAGCATAAACCGACACGCAAAACTACGTTCTCTTCTAATACGAATTCACGCTCGAAGAGTCGCGCCACTCGACTTCTGTCGCTTTAAGCCGGATCGGGGCGACGTTCCTGAACCGTGAGGCAAGATCGCTACTTATCTACGATCTAGCTATTCTGTGGATCAGCTCGCGCGAATCCGAGAGTCGATGGTACGGCGGCTGGTGTGCCGGTGCCGGTGTGGTTGGCGGGACATACAATGGCCGGTATCTCCCACCCTCTCAGCCGACGACGGGGGGATCCATCTAGCCACCAGCCACCGGGTTTCTTCCTCCATCCTCTTAACGGCGACCATCAATGTGCCTTAGTCGCTTGCAGAGCCCACCCCGGGCTCATCGTTATCTTAGCCGCGATAAGCCCCGTAGGAGAACAGATGACGAGTATTTTTTCGCCCGGGCAAATCTATTTTAAATTCTCTTCCTATCCCCACGGCTCTGCGCGCAGGCCGTAAACGACGCGAAGGTATTTCTCGCCAGCTTCTCGCTAGCATATTAATTTCCGATAAATCAGCACTCGCGTTCCACGCCCGCTTTCGTTTACCAGCCGACACACCCTTATTACGCTCCCGCGGCGAAGACACGCGGCGATCGAATTGCGGTATCAGAATCTCATTTCGCGGCGAGACGACGCTATCGTTGTTTCACTTTTTTTTTCCTCCCCCCTCGCGGCAATATCGCGTGGGAAAGCGAGGAAGCGACGCGATGCGCGACGATGTTTCCGCTTGATGTGGAACATTACGATAAAGTCGATCTATCTCGGATGGATTGTGCCGGGACAAAAAGCTACGGATGAACAAATTCATGGTTATCTATTTATCTTTGCTTGTACGAGGAAAAACATCTAAAACTATATAAAATGTATAAAATATGAATAAAAATAAATATTAAATATATGTAGATCTTCACAAAGGTCTAAATATATCTATAGAAAGAAATAAAACAAAATCATTTGTCCAAAGAGTATAATTTTATTACTAGATATAATGAGAAATTAAATGACATTAAAAAAAAAAAATTTAACAGAGAATTATAATTAAACTCACGATCTTTTAAAAGTGTAGTATTGCTCGTTATTTCGGCCTATTATTTCTATATTAATTTGTTTTTGACATAAACAAGTTTGTTTCTGTTTGTTAAAAAAAATTATGTTTACTGATGAAATATTGTATTATATTATAATATTCTCATATTCTATATTGTATTAATACTAATAATAATATTAGATAGGTATATAATCAATTCTTTCTATCAAAATTAATTATAAAAAATAAATGAATTGCTTTCTTCCTCGTCCATCTTCATGTTTTTAATTAAAATGGTTTGCGCTCTTAGCTTATTTATTAATTAGATATGATTGTCATTTATGAAAAATGAAGAAAGTCGTTACTTTTGCATTTCAGGATTTCCATGGAATAGCTACTCACGATGATCAGTATGAAGTTTTTTCGCGTCATCCTGGCGCTGTTGGGAGGCTCGCATGTTTTGTGCGCACAACCAGCGGCGTCTCCAACTGTGAAAACCGGTGAGTAACCAGCCTTCACAGTAGTCTTGATTATTATTGCGTTATGCTACATTGATTCGTCCGCTGATATCTTCGGTCGTTGAGATCGAAAGTGCTGTTAGTCCTTTTTCGCGTCCTGATTCGGTAAACACGCGCGTTTGTACCTTTATTAGCAGTGATTTTTTTTTTTTTAAACGACATAGCATGCAGAATATTGTACGAAGTATCATTACGTTGGAAATAATGCCGTTGTAAAATTATAGCTAGGAATACACGCTGTTGTATCGGAAATTAAATCTTTCACATTGAATTGTAGCAGCGCGGTATCCGCATATCTCTTCGCTATTTCACGTGATTATTAATGGATCCAATTCGCGCAATGTTACATGACCTGTCCTTTATCAATTAAAGTCTGTGCATTCAACGTCGGTGAAATTAATAAACAATTTACAGCTGCAATAGAGACCTCGGTATTTTCAAGGTTTTCCACGCGACCACTATATATCGTAAATATCAAATATGGAACAACAGTCTTTATTTTATTTAACGTACTTCAGAGTATCCCATTATTTTGAAATTAATAAAACAGAAAATAAATTGTTACTAATTTCTCTAATAATATATCTTTAAAATATATCTTTGATTGAAGAAAAACCTGCAATGAGAATATAAAAAATACATAAATGTATATGCGGTCTGAAGGCTCTTATTAAAATTGCAGTAACTTATGAGTGATCTTGGTCCTATTTTTATGAAGATGTAAAAGTGCTCTCTTGTCAGCTTTGTTCCATTTCCAATAATCATCGTAGAATGGAATTATCATGCAAATGAAAGTGTAGCATAATGGCACAGTGTGTAATTAACGAGTATTCCAGCCTTTCGTTACAGTGAAGCCGAGAAATGGTGACAATAAAATATTCGCGATGGTAACGAACTAGGTGAATGAGTTCAGGAGAGTGACGAATAATGCGTGTGCAACGTTTCGAAAGATAGGAAGTCTGTCTTATTGTCGTAATTTTTCTCATTTGATTTCACGTTGGATTACTTTCCCAATTAATATTGGCGCTAAAAAGTAAATTATAACACCTGAGAAGTAATGAAGTGAATAATTAAAATATTTTTTGATGCTACAAATAGATTTCTTTTTCTATTTTAATTCTGCTCACTATAATTAGACTTAATTAAACGTGACCAACGAAGAAAATTAGGATATCAAATAACTAAACAGGCTTTATCGAACAGAAATGTTTTGTTTTAATTTAAAATTGTTTCATAGATTAAATCTATTATTATACTATTTTAATTAATAATAACGAGGAAGCAGCTTTCCTCCCATTTTAACCTAGATAGCCTTTCTAATTATTCTGAATTCATTGCTTTAATTATTCAGTTTAATTTACGCAAAATACTATTCATAATTGTATGCAATTTATCAGCGTTTCGAAATATGAGACGATATAAATGATTTAACTTTTAGCTAATTTTGCATGGTCATAAAACTAAGCTAAGAGCAATCAATTTACAAGTAACTCTCACGGAATTTAATTCGACCATCGAATCCGCGATACGATGGTTTCGCATTTTTCCAGATAGCCTCGGGAACGAATCGGTGTGCTTTTAAGCGTAATTTTCGTTCATTACTTATGAAACCATTAATTCCGCATCGAAAACCCGACGTGTTTTCATTCGTGTGTTCCGTTTAAAACCGCGTTTTTACCTCGAGAATTCTACCATGATTGTACCATGCAACGTTCGGTGCGCGCGGCGAACTTCAACTGCACATATCAATGTGTTCCGGCTGTGATAAGCAGAACATTTGTTCCTTGATTTCTATCGTGCACACTTCAATTTGCACTCGCAAACTGTGCGTAATATGATTGATTCATTATTGCGAATCCGGGCACTTTATTTTCGCGAGCTATGCGCGTCCGCGATGGGTTTACAATATGCGTGACTTCGCCGCAGCGTTCCTTTTTCATACCGAGAGTTTGATGAAACGATCGATTCTCATTTGCTGTTCTCCAACAGTGCAGGGAAAAAGCTGGTCCAAATTCGGCCTCAACTGTTTGCCATAGTTTCGTAACTGATAGACGAAGACTTAACGTTATTATTCCGCTAATATCACGGCATTATAGAATTTATGTTGACATCGATTATTCTGGACATTGTTGCTAATGTGTTTCGTAAATTCGAGAGCGTGATGTATTACGCAAATAATTGCAATTAAGAATTAATTTGTAAAATTGCTTTCAAGAAAATCTATAAAGTTGCAGACTACATTTTCTTATTTTGTAAATTGTAATGAATTTTCTTTATGATTTGATATTTAATAACTTTAATAAACGTTGTTTAATTACATTTTTTTTCGAGTGTTCAATTCTGAGCAAAAATTGTACAGTCAGTAAAGATGTATAGAGAACTTTTAGTAATAAATAATGCTATAAACTTCGACTTGCCGATGTAAAGAACATCCATCAACCGAAAAATGACAGTAGTATTGAAAGTGGCAGCGTCGCGCATCGATTCGTCCTACATATGGCGCAACTTTCGCGAAAATCGGTGAACCTTTCTATCGGGAGAGCTGAAGAAAAGCCTCTCGAGCATTACGCGTGATTTAATGGCGTCGTTGTACCGTAAGTTTGTTACAATGCATAAATTTCGCGTCATTATGAGGCTGTTCGCGATAATTGCGTCGCGCGTCGCGGCCAACGACTTAAAAGGTCTTCTAGGGTAATTAATTATTGCCGGTGAAGGGTGTGGATGGTGATAAACACAGCGCGGCGCCTGCAGTTCGCTAACCAAGAGGCGCATGAACGGGTCTTAGATATTGCCTCGAAGATTGAAGGAAGCCGTGACGAGACCCGGCTAGATATACGCGCTATGTTAATTGCTGGATCGGCAAAGGCGTAATGGCGCTGTTACAAGCCATCGACGGCGCGTCGACGTTTCTGTTTTGCAATATAAAAGTTTTTCCAATCCAGCAGCTTTCGGTTATGTATACTACCCTTCAGGCTATTAATTAAAACAGCGAATCGATTGACGTAGTCAGTAGCTGATATCGAATTTTTTTATGGCTTCTGTTATCGCGAACGATATTCTTTCCCCAATATTTTTTATTCCGCTAAATATCAACGTAATATTTGCATGCTTATACGACAAACATGGCTGAACATTTTAACGTTGTCGATTTTAGCAAATTGATGGCTCGTATTTAAATGAACTAAACGTGATGGGGTTCGTATTAAATGGGTTTTATGTTTAATATAAAACAGGTGATTGCTGTTAATATTGCAATCATTTTACAGTGGTATTATACGTGACGCAGCTACGATAGACGTAGGAAAAAAATATATTGCAAGAAGTTTCACCCCTGTGTTTACTGAGACCCGATATTGCGGCGCATTTCGGAAGTTCTATGACGAATGAGTTCGTGCATAAGAAATCCCGATAAATATGATCGTTGTTTACGTTTCGTGCAGTCGATATATCAAACGACCGATGACAGCAGGTCGGGATATTGCGCGAGTGTCCTTTTTTCTTGTCGATCCCATGTCCTCGCGCTCTTACTCTTCTCGAGATTATACGTGATGGCGTGTATAATGCAGGTCGCACCAACCTGACCCCGATATCCATGACTGGGTGCACGTAACAATCCCCACCCCCGACCGACACCTCCACCAATCTCGAGATGCGATAAAAACTAAGATTACTCTGCAATGCAATCAGCGGCGTACCCGATGTTCTTTCAGATTAAAACACAATCCGAAACTATTGTTTTGTGTGAAGCAGGCGCTCCGCGGCCGAGATTACATCTCGGTTGCCGGATGCAAAACGTGCGGCGTCGTGACGTTTGAGGATCGAGATCGATTGAGAAAAATCCGAACGGCGCTCGACTTTCCGTCGCGTGCACTTCAGCTGTATCCTCACGCTCGCGTGCGCATATGTGTCACGTATTCTTTTGAGTATCAAAAATTCGACATGTGTCAAAAACGAAAGCTTCTTCTTGTTTCTCGCATCAAAGCAAGAGGTTTTAAGAAAAATTGAAGGAGTAAAATTGAATCAATTTTCATCGAATCTTGTTTAAAAGTAGACAAGATAAAATAAATTACTTATCAGAAATAAAATTGAGTAATCAGTTTATATAAATAAATCCGGATAATTATTTAAAAAATTTTTAATCGATAAATTTTGTATATTGTATAAAATGTATTAAATATATTATAAAAAATATATTTGCCGAAATATTTCAGATTTTATTTCAGATATTTGCGATTTATGTTTGAATAGGGAAACTATAAACTTGAAATATGTTCATAAACTGTTGCGCGCGTAGTGTATTTGTTCAAGATCGAATCATGTTATGTAAAGAAATTGAATATACACTTAGTGCAAACAAGTAATGTTAGAAAAGTCATAAAAAAAATCTAAAAAGCTGGAAAGCACGATTTTATATCATAATAAACAAAGTTCGTATTTTTTTGTTTCTTAAAACTGAAATGATAAAATTTAAAAAATGGTGATTTCACATGTTATTTTTATTTGTTTAAAAAAATGCTTTTTTAAATTTTCATAGAGATAAGCTGGAGTGATTATTTATATTTATTGCTTTAGAAATGTGAGAAAATATTTGTAATACATATTTACAAAAAATGTGTAATACATATTTATTGATTTATTTTACGGAAATTTAAGTTTACTAAATTGAATATAATAGCAAAATAATTTTTAATATTTTATCAAAGATTACAACTAAGTTTTTAATTCTTTAAAGATATCTTAGCTTTGTTAAATATTACACAAGCACACACATCACGTAGTTTAGCGAACATTTAGGCAAACAAATTTTAATACAAAATAAATTAAAGCACGATACATGAGAGATCATTTAAATGCATCATAATGAGCGTTGCATTCAAAGCGAGTCGATATCAAAATATGAAACACGGTAAACGGATGCAAAAACTGGAATATATGTATACGGCCGTGTAAATGTGCAACCCATAATACCGTATGGTTTAAAACAATAGGGTTATCATAATGCGAAAATACGTAATAATTTGGTGGAACAATTCCGGACTTTATTCGCGTTGCTTATGATCCTGATATGAATTCTCGGATAAAAACATGCATGCAAAAGCACATACATATACGGAAATTGAACAGCGCGAATATATAAAACAAGTTATGAAAACATATTAAAATATTTGGTTAATATAAATAGATTTTAGAGCAGATAACAAGCGCGACAAATTTACTAATCTTAAAATTTATGATTTGTACAAGATAATCTATATTTTTGCTCGTTAACACAAAGGTGATAAAAAAAATATTATTAAAAAAAATATTACTATCATTTTTTTAATGAAATTTAATCGAAAATTACAATTTAAATGTCTTTCCTTCGTTAGTACAATTAAATTATATATTACGTTCATTTCGTATTTTAAATATCCATTCAAAATTTTGTTAATGATATTTTCAATATAATTGCAGTGAACAAAGGTATCCTGTTGCAAATTTCGTACGGCGTATGAATCCGCCGAAATTAATGGTTATTTTATTCATACCGTCTCGCTTAGAGATTCCTTTAGTTCCGCGGCGCATTTTATATTCCAATTGTCTAGGACAGACGTTCGCCATTAATCATCGCGCCATGCGAACTATCGGGACTTCGATTTAAACCGGCGATAGAGGCGCGATCGCATTTCCTATCCGTCTATCACCACGTTGCTTTCAAATCGTGGAAGCTGAGCCGGTTTAACGAGGGATCGCTCTTACGAGGCATGTTAGATGTAATCTGTAACGGCATTATAGCGATTTAGTTGGCAAAGCAAACTTAACAAACTCCAAATCTCATTTCATATTTTATATTTCATATTTTACGTTATCATTAGCCTTAAGCAAACGATACCATTTATTCACATAATGCCGTAATTGTCTTATCTCTTTATATTAAAAATTAAAGAAGGATTATAAGAATTGCTCAAGTCAATAACTTTCTGATTAACTTTTTGTCCAAGGTAATCTGAAAATTTAAATCGAGTTTAAGCGATATAAAACTAATCCGTAAAAATACACACGCACACACTCACAAAAATCAGAACAGAGGGTTCATCTATCGTAACAATCTAAGTTGTGTGGAATTCTACGTACGCGGAAATAATTAGGCAAGAAAGTTCGACGACTCGGAATGTGAGAAAAGGTGAAATCATCTCAATGGCCAGGTCGAGAGGCCCAGATCGTTGGGCAGGCAGGGTACAGGCTAATGCATAAACAATGCGCCGTTTATCCGCGTTGGGGATGCAACCCCAATGAATAATAAACTATCCTACAGACATGCGGATAGATAGACCCGGTCTGCTACGGAGAACAGAATGTGGGTGGAGGATTATCGACTAGGAAGTACAACCGCCGCTCGTGCACGGCGTACCAGGCGAGGTGTGAATATTATTGCCCCCGAGATTCTTTAACGCAGAGATTTAACGTCAGATCTCTACGACGACACATATATGAGTAGCGCGACAAATGTCTTTGGGTAATTCATTTCAATAAAAAAATTTAGGATTTCCTATTTTATCCTATTCTCTTCGAAGTGTTAAAGTATTAGTATAATTGAAGTTATGACTATTCAATATAAATTGAAGTAATTATGGCTATATAATATATATAATGCTATTATGATAACAATCAATAATTATTTGCTTATAATTATTGCAATATTATCCTAATTCTGTTTTAATAAATTTGGCACACGAATTAGGTATTTAAATCATGTAATACAATAATATTTGATATAAAATCATAAAGAGGGAAAAAATTAACTATTTATAATAATAATAATATATATTTTGCTTCAAATTAGGCAACTAGAGATTCTTCATATAATAATTATGAAAAACTAAATAATCAAATTATATTTTCGTGAAATCAACGTTAAAATAAAACTCGAATCACACGGAGGTGCATCTCTTTGTGTATCAGATAAGTATTACGAGAAATTGATATGTCAAACGAACTTGAGAGTAAACTTATTCAGATTCTCCGTTTATTCAAATCTCAGTGTCGGTTTATCTTTGTTCGCTTATATGACGGATGGATCTATTGCCACATTCAATTTATATCCGTCTCGGCGTAATACTTTATCCATTGTCATGTTTCCCCGCTAAGAGGTCGTCATGGTACGGCTTTCACAGTTATGGTAATGTCACGGATAATACCACGGGGTACCGAGTAACGGTCGAGTTACCGCTGCCGAGCGTTAGAGTTTATTTGATCCCTTTATTTCGATGTATCATTATTTCTATCCGCGGTGTGGTTTTGAACCCGAACGCGCGTTTCAAAAGAAATAATTTAGCATTGAGAATAAACGCAACGAGGCATTCCGGAAAAGCCTCTCATTTCCCGCGCTTCTTACGGACGGAACGCTGTTTGTGAACTTGTATGGAACTTTAATCCCGCGAAATTGCTTCGCATCCATGTCAGCGGGAAGTTTAATATCATAATTGAACGTGGCAGTAGAGTGGGCAATAGAGCTCAACGAAAGAAATCTCATTGGAATCTGGTTACTCCGGTAACTTGCGCGCATGTTGAAACATTATATACCCCTAAGGAATTGAATTTAACTGGACATTCATTAGGATAAGATTACGGATTACCCTGTCTTGCCTCGGTAAAGAATAATGGCAAACGCACGGATCTCTCTCGGAGATAATTTATCTCGCGCGAGCAAGAAGAATGTACGATAAATGTGAATTTCGCCTACTCCGGCGCTTTTGTTAATCCTCCGGAATATCCTTTACAAATCTGTAATGTTGGGATATTTTTTTAAATGTACCCTTTTTAGAATTCCTCCATAAATTGTACTAACGCAACGAAAGGGGGCCGTCGCGATTTTAGGTGAAAACGTTAGTTTAGCAAAATTAACACAGAAATTTAAGCGCGAAGGCAGATTTCGTTAGTTGGGGATATTTCTTCTGAGCGATATTAGCACGCATGGGCACGCTCATGCAGCAAACGATGTAGGGTCGGAATTATTCGGGGAGCAAGCGAGTTTTCGCGCGACAAAGTGATAATCACTTGTTTCGCGTAACTGTCTCTCTCTTCCCCTTCCCTCCCCCGCACATTATCCTACCGCTTTTTTGCCCCTATCCGGTGATAGTGCTCTCAACCGCAACTGTACTGATGGAGTGCGCATTACGTGTGCATCCGATGCACGTACACTGGCTACGCCCCGGTTACCACGAAAACGCCAACGGTAAAGTAACGAACGAGATAGCGAAGTGCAAAGTGAAATTAAGTGTGTACGATTTTACTCTATTTCCGTACGATGCTCGCCTGCCTCTTGAGGTGAACTGAAATTATTGTACCTCTACAAATGAACTCCGATGCTTAAAACGAATTTTGTATAATTGTGTAATGACGATGTCGTTAAAATCTTTATGCACAAATGTAACGATATTTCTCTGCACTTCTTTGTCTTTGTATCTTTGTGCAAGCGATTGAAAGGGAAGCAGTGAGTCGTCGAGAAATAAAGACAGCCGAGGATGGCCGAGAATTAGAACATGTGAGAGGCGAGCGTGCTGCGATTAGGGGCAAAGAGAAGTAAATGATTTCACATGCAGAGAGGAGAATGAGAAAAACGGCAAATGAAAGGTTTTCCTTTAACGCGATAAAATGTGATCCTCATTTTATCAAGTTAAGGTAATCCACTTATTTTGAACCGGCAACGAGGTTGGATTGGGAGGAGGGTGGCGAGAAGGTAAGAATGCACTGATGTGGAATTGCGAGGACGCGACGAGATTATGCAGGTGCTAAGCTTGCGATAGGAAATACTGTCTTTTAAATTAATTTCGGAGAACGCTCGTCGCATCGTCGTGCGCTTGCGAAGTCGAGCTATTTGCCACCCTCGCGCGCACGTAATGCATACCACCTCGTCTATTACCGCACGCCCGTCCCCCAGCATCACCTTCTGCCATTGGACCGGTTCCAATCGCGAATTGAACCGTTCGTAACTGTTGAACGTGAATTATGGCGTTTATTTATTTTAGCCTATTTCTCTCCCATGCCCATTCGTACGAAACTGTCGATCTAATTGTGCTCTCGGAATTAGCACTTGGCCGGTTTGTACGGTTACGTAGCAGCGATGGCTTTCCCTGATTGTGACTGATTTGGACAGAGGAGGACAGTCGCTGCGAGCAAACAAACATAATGAGAAGTTTAAATTTATTAAGATAAACGTATAATCAAAATTAATTACATGTCTCGTATCTGTACAGCGTACACTAAACCGCTCAAAAGAACTCGTCCACTTTGTCTTTCTTAATTAAATGACGGAATTTTTGAAGAAGTGTGAATTTCAATTTTTCATGCTATAATCTTCTACATATTAGTTTATTAATATCTTTATGATTCAAAATTTTATATTCTACAGAGAGAATATAGAAATTTTATTTCTATAAAATTCTATAAAGAGAATACATAAGTAGAATTTAAACAAAATTTAGGCAAAATTTAGGTAGAAAAATTGAGGCAAATACTTTTGAGCGGCAGTGTATGTTACACATAATTAAGTGTTTTATTAAGTAGTGTAACATAGTAAACTACTTAATAATTTTACAGTGTTGATCTGACTGTTCGTTTGTCCGTCTGTCCATTTATCAAATTAAAAAAAAAATGGCTTTTTAAAAATTTTGTTTTCGCTGATTGATGTCTAAAGACTTTAGCTCCACCGAGACAAAATATGAGTCAAATCAGTTAACTGTGTGTAAAGAGGTCATAAAATATTTTAACTCAGCTTTTCCAATTACAACGATTTTTCACTGTTCTTACTTACATCCGTTGCAAAGTTTATTTCATAGTATAATTACTACAATTTGCAAAAATCTTCTAATCTCTTTCGATGTATTGTTTACTTAAATATGATTCAAGATACTCGCAAATTAATATTAGTTAAATAGCTTTTTTCACATATTGTCTCTTGAGGAGAATATATTCTTAATTTTCTCATCATTAACAGAGCTTTATACGTTTAAATGTCAGAATCCTTTTACGCACTAAATTGCACGATTCGGTTCTGTTTTGCATTATACTGCATGCGAATTCTCTGTACGTAATGGAACAGAAACGCTTACATACGTCCGTGGGACAGGTCAGGCACTACCGGTGAACATGCGCGATCTTCATTACTATGCGCTCGCTATTATTTCGTATCAGAACATCGTCGGGCCGTGACGTAAAGTTTCAGACGTTGTCTGAGTAGTTTATGAATACCCGCAACGGCGAGATGATTGCGGAGAAGACGGTTGGGAACGAGGGGGGTGTCTGGAGAGGCGTTTATCAACCCTCTGTCCCCGACACGTAGATATACATGCAGTCCGTTTCATATTCTCGCGATGCTCTTCTTCTCACGTTCCCTATACGTGTATGTACACACGCGCCTGCGGTTGGACGTGTACGTACGTGGTCCCTTTCGACCTCATGTTCGAGCATCCGCGTTCAACGCAGCCCGGCCTTATAACTCAAACGTGGAGACCCCTTTGACTGGTACTCGCATACCAGATATTACTTTTACACATGTGATACCGCATCAGTTCCTGGAGACAAAGGCCACGAATATATGATGGCTAGGTGTGGGTTAGTCGACGAAGTTCGCGCTTCAATTTCGCCGGGACCGGCGAGTAATTTTCTGCTTCTTCCTTTCGCTCACCCTTTCCCCTTTTTTGTTAATCTCCCGGCTGGCTAGCTCCAGTGGGCTCTCTATTGTGAATAAGGTTAAATGTGATGAATCGCTATCGGGTTTATCAAGCCTCGGCTCCGAGCTGCGCGCGGTTTCGATATTCAAACTTTGTTACCTCCATTCTTTTCTATTTTACATTATTTTGTCGTTCTGCTTTTAGCATTGCAAATTTCTATTTTAATATTATTAAATTATGCATTATTTTACAGTTAATTAATTACTTATGATTAAATTAATGATTATAAATGCAGTATAGATGTTTCGAACAAAGCAGATAACATTCATTGATAACAAAGTTTTTGTTATCATATTAAATTACTATATTAAATAATAGTTCATATATCATAATAATTATTACGTTATAATTACAGTTGTCGAAGCATTAATTTTTCTGATTTCCGACATAGTGTTAATTAATATGCTTCACCGATAATTCACTTAGTTGATGTAAGAACCGCATTTGTCGTGAAATGAATAGAATCTTCATTGCAGTATTCTAGTCTCGGGATACTACGATCAGATACCGTAGATTGTATTCAAGATGTGAAATATGGACGGAAAGGGACGCTTTCCTATCTCGGCTTGGTATCACGATTTGAGAGACTTTGAGTAATGATATTGATGTATTAGCTTATTTGGTACAGAAATTGCCTATTACTTCCTACATTGGTCAATATGTCGATCATCACGATGCCATTATCGATGTTGCTGGGAAACTGTCCAGAAACCATCTTATCAATGATCGTGAATGGTATTTATTCACGTGATGAAAACTGAATACAAATAATCGTCAATAAGAATTCAGGTGATTTTGAAGCTTTTACAGCTTTGTAATTTGGGATTGACGCGGTATTTGATTTTATCGAATGTAAATCTCGATAAGAAGATTTACATTTAAAGAGTATTAATCGTTCGATAACCACTTTAACGATGAGATGGGAAGGAACTTCGCTTCGCGAATTAAATAACATTCCTGTCACGTAAATCGCGAAATCGATTTCTATAGTGCAAACGTTTAAACCGTTCGGTCAAGAATTGAAAAGCTTTTCTGCGACGAATGATGGGATAGGGGAAAAAAAAAGAAAAACAAAACCGATTCGGAACGCGAAGCGAAACAGACTCTTCGGGATAATCTACCTTACCGAGTTATGAGTTCGAGAGGATCGAAAGGGGAGGAAATTGTGTTAGATTAGGATAGAAGTCGTTTTATTCCGATCCATCCTCTTTCCGCGAATCGCCCAACCACGCCGATCATATTTCGTTCGTAGACGGTGATCCTATCATCGTCTACGTATCTTTGACTTTATTCATTCTGACTTCATTTTCAAGACTTACGATTTATCTCATGCAGTGTCACTTTGGAAAATTATAACAGAATTATACTTTTTTTACTTTACCGTATATCATCGCATAATTTATGAAGCATGCGAAAGATCGTAAAAGAGCAGCAATAAATTATGCGAGGTTTTTTCATACCTTCTGCAACACTTTTTATTAGAACTACTCATTCACCGGGAGTGAAATTCCGCATAGTTTCTTAATTAAATGTGTGATAATAATTGATGCATTCTGAAATATATTAAAAAGTATATTTTCCCATTATAACTTCTGTACACTGAGAAAAAAATTACTAAATTTTAGTAAATATTGGTTAGTATATTCTAAGAAAAATATTTACTAATTGTAAATAAATATTTATTTAGTAAAAGACAATTAATTAAATTTTACTATCGGTTTTTTTTTATTAAGTAAATATTTTCTTGCAAGTACACAAGCAAATTATTTACTAAAATTTAGTAAATTTTTTTTCTCAGTCTAGCTTATTTACAAACTTTTTTATGTTTATATTTTGTCTATCTTTATATATATGCGTTTACATATTTGATTTACAGTTAGTGAATGCCTAATGGGATACGTATAAATTGATAATTATCTCAATTAATGAAATTATTATTTAAATATCAAACTAAAATTACGTTTCCATTTTAGTATTTAATTGTAGTACAGTGCGGTTATAATGTAAAACGCGATGATGTGACAAGCATTCAACATATGCTACTTTGTATAAGATATATTTATTATTTATATATAGCCTTTCAATCCGTGATGGAATTATTTCAAAACTCTTTGTATGTTGTAAAACTCTTTTTATTGTTTTATGTGGTGATAATTAAATCGTTCATGCAATTTTAACAAGCTGAACATAAACTACAGATTTGAAAGGGCTCAGTATAGAATGCGTGGCGCAATGTTTAACAAAAAACATGTTTCTCGCTAGAATGTAAACCAATCGCATCGTTTAACGCGACTCCGTGTAACGAATGATCCGCAGCGAAAAGTCAATACCAAATATTCGACTAGTTGTGCCATATACAATCGGTCTCGTCGACAGTTTTGGAGGAAAACGTGAAACGAAAAATAGGCGGTTGAAGTTTTATTTGTTCGTACAATAGAATACAAATTCTCTCACACACACACACACACACACACACACACACACACACACACACACACACACACACACACACACACACACACACACATATATATGATATATTATGTATAATAATATAATACAATACGCAATACATCGTTTATTTGTCTAGCGCTTGTGTGTGTGTGTATTTGCTCTTTATATTTAAATAAATATTTATTTAATCTAAATTACACATTAATGTGATTCTTAATATAGGATATATTTTTTGACACAATTGAAATAAAATAGATGGAAATACATTATATATAATTCTGTATTCTTTGTTAGAGACCTTATGCAATTCAGCCTAGAAATACTTACTACCAGAAATTAATTATATTACAAGTAAGTGAAGTATTAGATTGAATATAATTAACACAAGAAATAAGAAGAAATACCATTTTTTGAATAAAGCGGTTCTCGATGGTTAATAATATTTTTATATCAATTAATATATTAATTATAATATTAATAAGATAACTTTAATTTGTACAATAGTTTGTGCAATGTGCAAAAAAATAATTATTTGCTTCTGAGCACGCGAATAATCATAAATCATAAAAATTAATAAACAAAAGGACGATCGTTAGGATCAAACAAGGACGAATCTATTCTCACGAGGCAAGCAAGGAGCAGGCGAACGAAAGGTGTAAGCTCAGATTAATAGGGGTCGATTTCAGTATCGGAAATGGCAAATCGCGGTAATTAATATCGCCATTTGTTCTATGTCATGTGCACGCCTACGCGTACACACACACACACACACACACACACACACACACACATACACCACACACGCTCGCGCGCGTACAATGGCGCAAGTGTGCGAACATAGACATACTCGTTAGAGGATAGGCATACGTTCGGTCCAATTGAAAGGCAAAATATATATCCCAACTTCCTAAAGATATTAATTAGCTTTCGTGGTTCATCGAGCTGGTCTTTACGAGGTCCCCATACTCGGCACATTTTACACGCAGCCACGCAATTTCGATGGGCGCGTGCGATTGCTCGCGTGATGGTTCGTTGGGATTTAATTGTTGCGCTCGAGAATTTGTATGGTTCATTGATGCGCGCACTGCTTGAAATGAACACGATCTAGCACATTTGAATGGCTCTGAAAGGGGAAGTTGATATGACATATGAACAAATTTAGGATGTTATTATATGACATTTTACTTGTATGTAGGTGTGGTGTATGAATTAAAAAGAAAATATTAAACGTGTTCAAATGATGATTATTTTAATACAATTTGAAGATTTGTATAAATGGAGCAAAGTCCATGAAATGGACAATCAGTAGAAAGTACTTTGGACAAGTAACGTTTATTCAAAGCTTTGATCCAAAGCTAATCGACAAATACATGTATCACGATTACATTTGATTTGCTAAATCGGGCTTTCAATTGAATCTGCCACTACGTTATAATCTAATAATCTGCTGGGATATTACTGTTCTTGTGAAATCAAAATCGACATCTATTGATGCGTAGTTTCAATTGGCGCGTTGAGACATGGGGTTTGCAAATGCCAATTGCTTGTTAGTAACATGCGCAATCAATATGATCAGATCTATTCCAGAGTTTCAATTGATCCTCTTTATCTCTATTTTTCATCCTTAACTCTTTTTTTATATTGTCTATACGTATATTCCACACACAATATAAGTTAATACATTAAAAATATGTTTTATTAACGAAATCTATTTCGGGATTTTAATTCACTTTTATAGCATATAAAAAATAGACGCAATATACTTGAATGATTAATTAATATTTACATATAATTATCTTATTTTGATTTACATTGGTCCAAAAAATAACAGTTGACATTGTAATTTATGTTTTAATGATTTGGTAATTTCGTAGTACGCGTAGGAAGCTGAAAATGTTTTACAAAGTCTGCACATCTGATAGCAATTTATTAAGTTTGCTGACTAATTTTGATGAAACTATGCTGCATTTATGTCAGTAATGCAATCTCTCTCTCTCTCTGTGTGCAAAATCACCCAATTATGCCGCAAAATAATGATTTCCTGCTGTTTATTTCATGGAATACCATAAGTATCTGGAATTATTGTTCAACCACAACAAAGGTTAATTATTCGGTAGTACGCTTAATGTATGCCATGAATCGGAATCATTTTGAATAGGACAATAATTATCCAACTTTATCTAAAATCAACGAAAGTCATAAGCAAAATCTTGTTAAAATATTTATAAATTCAGCTAACATTGTGTACTTTAAATATTTAATAGTTAGTGTTGTCCTATCTTATTTTACTTTTAATATAACAAATAAATTTTTTGATAATTTTTTCTTTTTAACACACAACACACATACACACACGTACTTTTTAAAACAAATTTTTTACTAAAGTAACACAAATAATCTATAAAATAGATATGCATTAGCACGCATAGCCAACAGCAATTTCGTTTCTACGTCTGTTTTTCGTATCTCATTATTTGTCTTCGTGAAAGGTAACATACAAGACTGTCGCAGGTTTATTTAAAACTAGAATTCTTCTGCAAAAAATGTTACGGAAGTTCAATTTCCGTCTAATTAGCTTGAAGATTTATATGAGATAATAGCAAAACATTAGAAAAACCATTAATTTATAATGTTAATATTGTATAATATTAAATACTGATTCTAATGTTGTGTATAATAATTTTTTTTAATATTAACTTCTAAGACTAATTTTCATTATAACAAACGCTTTTATATTATAAACAGATTTTTGTATATTATATATGTATATTATTAAAAATAAATAAAAATAAGTAAACTTGTAAATATAACTAAATTTCATAAACTTTAAAAATAAAAAAAAGCTTAACTCAGGATTTAATTCTGTATAGGATTTCGAATTAAATTTAAAGAAATTGAAAATTAAAAAATAAAAAAATTGTAGAATCTATAATATTAAGGGGTGAGAGAAGGGAGGGAGAGAGGGGAGGAGAGAGAGAGAGAGAGAGAGAGAGAGAGAGAGAGACAGACAGACAGAGTTAAAGACTTTTACATTAAATTTATAAGATTATACACATTACTGATTTGATTTTCAAACAATACGTTTCCTCAGAGATGATGTGTGTCAGATCTTACTACTCTCAGCAGTCACTTTATAAATGACAAATAAGACTTGTGGATGACTGACAGAGACGGAGATACTTTGGCCGCCTACTAGACTTCGTTAAGACTTCGGCGTATGACAATAATGAACGGGTTTCTTGGCGAATTCTACATGAAATTGTATAACTCATGCAAGTACTACATATTGTCTTATTGTAAACCAGTATATTTCTGCGTTTCATGCGAGCGACAATTAGTCTAATTTACTAACTATTTATGCGTAATCACTGAAGATGACCGCATTTACGGTCGAAACGTCTGAATACTTGTAGTGTTTCGTTTAGAATATTAAATGATTCCGTTATTGAAACACTGTTTATATTAGCACGACGACCCGGCTTGCTCCTATAGCCCTTTACTATTATTATTTTGATTTAAATCTGAGGAGCCATACTTATTATTTTATTGTAAATTTATAAGAATATATAAGAAACTGTAATTGTATCAAGGATATTAAGATGTAGAATCTTTCATGTTTTTTAATGTGATCTATAATTGAAGTAATCCATGTTAATCTAAGTCAATGAGGTCAAACATTATATAATCTCTCACTTTGCATCGTAAAAGAAACTATTTTGTAACTTTGTGCAAAGCAGAGAGTAAAAGTTAATTAAAAAGCTATTAAAGAGGATAATTATGTTTTCTTATGTATGATATTATAATATTCAGACTTTTTATGTACAATTACAGTAATAATATCTTTATTACATACGTATTCGACTATCTATTATATATTTTACTTGCTTATTATAGTTTTATTGAAAAGAACGACAAAATATGATCTACATTTAATAATTATTATTTTATTATTTATATATGCACTGCTGATTTACATATTAACATTGTTTGCCTCTTTTTAATAGTAGTTTTAATGCCTATGAATTGAAGCCTCTAAAAACTAAAATCTAAGAACACAAAAATAATATAAAATTATTTCATAATTAGTATGTTATGTGAAACAATATATGTGTGTAATAATTTTCTTTATAATATTATCTTACAATTTCTTTTTCAATTTTCCTCATATTCTGTAGTCAAATATAATCTAAAATTCTTTTTGTATCTTAACTAATTTGTATATCACTTTTACATTGATAACATCATAGAATAATACATAATATTATTACACATTATATAACATTAACATATCGTTTTTAATAAGACTAGTTTTTTTGTTAATATGTCAAATTAGATAGTACCTGCATAAAAAGACCGTGCATTTTTATATACATACAATTATCTCTAATACCTATTGATATGTAACGTATAATGATCAATTTATTTTACAACTTTTATGAATAGAAAATGAAAACAATATATCAGATCTGAAAAAAATGATTTTTTATGTTTTAAATTAAAATCTATGATTGTCATGATATTTCACAAAGCTCTTTTTTTAAAGTGTCTTATTCCATATTTATTGTTCCATATTAATTTTAATGTATTTGCTGTACTTCGTTAGATATATTATTTTTATTGAAACTTGACTAGCCGATCAACTTTAAAAAGTCATATCATCTCCATCACAGTCTAGCGACTTTCTCTTTCCCTTGTATATCTCTACTCTTTTTGTTCACTCCCTCCCCCCTCCCATCTTGATAGTGTATAGAAATGTAGTCCTTCAAGAGAAATCTAGATTCAGGTTGTTTCTTGCTGTAACGAAGTAAACTGCAATGTTCACAAAATGTTCGCGTTAACAATGGATTAAGACATGGAGACAACCCATAAACCTCTTAGCATTCTTGAAGAGCATAGCCTTAAAAGCGTATTATTTTTATTTTTTATTTCAATTCTCTCATTGAAGATCGAATATTAAAGATCCAGTAAACCCCACTTCTCATACAGTGGCATTCTTTTTATCATTAATTTTTTAAAAGATTCGTTCTTAAGACCTGGATTTCTACAAACACCATCAGCCATAAAATCATTATAATCTTTTGCCTCATCCTTCGAACACAGCACTAGTGGTAATATCGTGAAGGATGCTATCATTCCAAGGGCTGCTCTTCGCTTTAGGATAGCCTTCAATTCTTCCATGGTGGGCGCTTGTGTCTTGCAGTTTAGTTGCTTCATAGTCGCAGTCAGCGTGTTAACGTATTCGTTTAATAGAAGATTTCTATGATTTTCAATAACTTCCAGGGAAGGACTTGTTTCGAGAAAATAGAGAATATCCATCGCCGGCGAAGTATAGGAGCACTGTTGGAAGTCCACCTGTAATATAAAACGAATTCTTTCGATTGATCGATCTCTTGAGCCCCCAGTAATTGAATTGGAAATAAAATCCGTGCATTTCAGGAAAGAGGTGGGACTCGTGTTTAGGAAGTCGTGGCGAGAAAGTTAAGAGTTTGTGCGGACGACGCGGCCAGACAGGTGGCAGATGTACCTGAATGCGATCAAACTGGATTTATTGCATTATTCATAACATACTGTATTTTCAAGTATTTCATATTATTGTTAGTTTTGATCTCTAAAGCCGATATTGCGATTAAAATGCATTAACATGTATCGCAACAATGCCTTTCGGAATATTATATATGTTTTAAATATTTATTTTTACATAAATTTATATCATTGCATTCAACTATAAAAAAACTATAATAAAATTCAGAAATGGAGATAATTGGAATAAAGTGACTGTGAACGCGGTTTAAATTATATTCATTTAATCTTGAATCTTGAGATTTTTAATCTATGATATAAAACCACAATTATAATAAATTAATGAACACCTATATTTAGAAGAAGTACATGATCTATTACAACATGATACTTACGGCAATGTGATCAATAGGTTTGCCATTATTGTCATATTTGAACAGCATATTATTCACCCAGTAATCACCGTGATTAATAACATTAATTTCATTCTCAGAGGGCTTAGCTGCTTCTATCGCTATGTCATATATGCGATCAGTGATTTTAGCCATTTTTTCCGTGTACCTAGCGATAAAAATCACATAAAATTATATGAAATTATGTAGAAACCATATAAATATTTAGAATGTGTATTTATATTATATTTGCCATTTTCTGCTTATTTGCCATTAAGGATTAGAACAATAAATACTGTTATTTATGCAAATCTCACCTTTTCAGTTCAGGCCAATTTGCCATCTCGTCTGCGAAACCTTTAGTACACACAATGAAAAAATCTGCCACACTTGGTGGGTTATCATGGGAATACACTCCTCTCTTATACTTCTCTTTTTGTTTTGGTTCCTAAATATTAGAATATTTTTATTAATAGATATTGTTAAATGTTTTTCCATTATAAAGTTAAATACTTAAGTTTGTAGCGCGGATTGAAAATCTTGAACATTATATAGATGAGGCAATACAAAAAGTTTGCCATAAGTCTCAAAGTCTACGACGATATGTAATGAATAATATGTTAATAAATGTGCAATTTTTTTAAGGAAAATTTAGAGCAGATTTTTTTTCTTGGAGAAAGAGTTACGAGAAAGACTACTATTTAATGTAAAATTATTAAATGTATAATAGAATTTTTTAATACATATTTTAATATTTCATTTTCAAATTGTGATTTTGCGAAGAAAGTACTGTAGAAAGACTTATTATCGGACATATGTGTATCTCTTTAAGTTAAAAGCTTTTCCTTCTTGATTGCTTTAGTTTCGAATATTTAATACACGCGATATTTCAGTTGAGGGAAAATCGATTTTCTTACTAAGAATAATCTGATGTATATTTTTTTAGTAAGTTGTAGTTCTTCTTTTGAATGAAAGACACTTTTCCAAACTATTTTCTTGGCTAAACGTCGAGGCACGTGCCGCAATAAAGAATATTGAACATTGGTTAAAACGGTTATTCCCCGGCAGACATTTCTATTGGATCACTCGCTGTGTAGTTTCGAACTCTCATTCGACTATACAAAATCGCTGCGGTTTATGATAACTATTATGCCGCACGCATTATTACGAGATACATATCGAAGTTTTAGACTACAATGCATGATATTTATCTTGGATAGATTTAGTTACATAACAATCTAATCTACATAATAATGTTTTCTTAGTTTAACATATATTATATTTTCGAACTCTTATGAACCTTTGGTGATTAGTTATTTCCTGTAATTTATTTGATGATAATCATTTGAGTCTTAAATGCATTATTTATACAAAATAGATGAATGTTGAATTTTATCTTTTTAGATCTGTTATTAAAAAAATTTAAACCCAATTATGAAAAGTTATATTAATTATACATCGTAAGAGTTATAGTTTTTGTATTTTTGCAGATTTGTAATTTTATATAAATCTGTTATATAATCTGTATATAAATATAAATGTGTATATAAATATTTTTTTATTTTTATTTTTGTTTATACATATATTTTTTTATCAACTACATTTATTTTAAATTAAAATTTATTGCATGAGAAATATTATCTTTTTATTTTTTTATAACACAAAAATTGTTGAATGTTTGATATTTTATCTTAAATTAAAACAAAATACTTGATTTAAACATTGTCAAAGTATAAAGCAAATTAAAATTAATAACGTACAAATTGTAAAATTCCTGACAATTCATTTTGTTGTGTAAAATGTGAATATTTTTGGTTCGCCGCTATTGTATATTTGTAAACAAAATTTGATTTAGTATAAAATAAAATATTATATTTTATTATTAAAACAATTTATATTTAATATCAATAGCAAATACTTCTCTATAGGATTGTCTACAATGTATTAGGCGCGTGATACTAAAAACTCTACAAGTTTCATTGAAAATGATCTCAGATTAATTATTCGTGAGGATTAAGTTGCAAATTTTGTCGTTTCAAAATACATTAATATCTATTATATAAAACTTTCAAATACTTTTTACTATGTAAGTATCATGTGTTTAACAGATACTTTGAATAGCATAAAGTCTTATAATAATTCATGCAACACAGAAGTAATTTTTCATATATATATTATTTATATCATTATTTATATTAAGAGCTTATTAACGTAGGATTTTTGAGCTTAGATGATTTCTACTTCTTCCGAATTCTTAATAATTGCGATGAGACAGATTGTAAGTCAGACGTGATTTCTTACCCTCTCACACAGGGCCACAGAGGTTGCGTGAAACCTGGCTAGTCCGCGCATCGACAATACGCTATGGTCTAGGTCGAGACCGCACAAACGATCGGCCATACGATAGCCGACAGGCGCGAGATCCTCCATCACTATAAGCGTTGGATTTTCAGTTTGCACGTATATACATTTTGGTCCTAAGCGGTATTTCGGCTCTACCATCTTATTCATTTTATCCAAGGAATCTGATATTATCGATATCTCAATATCAAAGACACCTGATTCTGCGAGCTATAAAAAGTTTATTTAAGATTAATATATGGAATTTTTAAATTTTACAAACTTGCAATTATTTTTATGATATAAAGACCTAAATAGGAAGATTGTGAAAAGTTTCCGGATGACAAATAAATAATAATTTTACTTTACAAATTGAAATTTATTTTAAAATAATTTAAGAATGCTTTCTAAAAAGATATTTGCCTCTTTAATTAATAAAAATGATTTTAATTTTAATGATTGCAACTGATTGCATAAAAAATAATTGTCCTGACCTTTTGTTGAATAGAAATAGACACCGAAATAATAAAAACTGCCAGTTTGATTTATCTTGTTAAAAATATTATATAAGTTAAATAGACTTACAATTTCCCCTTGAGCGCCGAGTGAAGGTGCGATTTTGAAGATCATTGATTTTTCTACAACTTCACCGCCTTGGCCACGCGAATATTTGGCAACACCCCTCATCATTTCACTGCAGTAGTTGTCACCCGTGGCCGTGGCCGATTTCACAGACAAATCGATCACCTGGATCGAGTTGTCGCCTTCCGACTTTCGTAGGATCTTCTCTACGAAGCTTGGAGTCAGCCATGCCTCTGTCTCTTGGGCCATTTCTGAAATTGGAATTGGAATTGGAGAATTTCCCCGACAAATCATTGTTCTTCCCGCCGTGTCACGAAACGCGAAAACGATTCTTTACGATAACTTATTGTTCGCGGCGAGATTTATCACGTTTTCTTTCTTTCTTTCCAGCCGGCTCCCTCCACTCATTCCGGCTTTTCCACCCTTTCTCTTCCGTCAGGTTTTTTTTTCACCCGCTTTACCGTCGTTTCTTTCTTTGTCCGTCGATATTCAAGACGGACGCATTGCTCTATGTTTGAGATCGCTGTTTCAATTAAGAGCGTAATGGGAAGCCGCTTTTCCCTTTTCCCTTTTTGGCCAAACGTACGGCATACGTACGGTCCGCGTTGAGATCCCGTCGAACGTGATCGAGTTGCGGTATTTGCGAGAAATTTACGACACGTCTGGTGCGCCGCGATCGCGTACGTACTTGTGGTCGAACGACGTCGACCATATTTCACTTTGATGAGTTTTCTCAGAAATGTTTTCCGCGGTTTCCTCAGAATCAAATCCATCCACCGTTAGACGGACATTTAATGATTGAACTTATGAGTATATTATATATTATTATATAATTCCAATGGTACATTAATAATTTATAGCAAATGATTTAAATCACATTTTAAATGTTTCACAAATCAAATTTCATAAGATGCAAATAAATAATAATTTTATTTTTTAATCGATTTTCAAGTAAACTTTATTTTAATTATGCACCTACAGAAAAGGTTTTTCGATCCAATACTTTTCTATATGTCATACAATAAGATTAATATAGGGACAATTATACATATAATTGTTGGGGGAATATTTCATTTTTAAATAGAAAAATTCTTAAATTTAGAATAAAATGATCTTGGTGCTGCTTCATAATGCTGTATCACATTTTTCAAATGAATTTAGATTAGACAATGAAAATTTGTAACAATCTTATGATCTTATTGATTTAATAATAGATTGAACAAAATTTGAAGATATTTTTTTCTAATAAAATAAAACGAAAGTCCACAAAAGGAGTTCATTTCGTGAATATCAAAAGTATTTCATCCCGTAACGCAAAGAATAAGGATTCTCTTTACGCGTAGGCAAAGACTGTTGGGGCTTTCTGCGGAAGCGTTAATTATAATGTTATTGCTTCGAACGGGAGTGCTTATCGAATATCTTATCTAATGTATGGCCTCTGACTGTGTGACGGTTAAGCATCGTGCATTATATACATCGAATAAATTTTTATTCTAAATGTAAGAATATATAAACTGAAATTTACACGTGTTAGAAGTCAACAAGTCAATCTTATTTAATTTAAAGTTTATATTTGATATCCAAATCGTTTGGCTCGTAAATTTGACCTGTTTTAAAGAATATTGTGTTCAATCTTATTTAATTTGACGGAGGAAAATAGGAATTATACAGCAATCTTACACGGTCAATAATACTGATCAGAATAATATTGAATCAGTAACACTAACAATATGCTATTACAAACAACCCAAGGTTATTTGTGCGATTATGTCATCTACAATTATGGACTATATTGATGAAAATATTAACGCATCTTCGTTATATAATTACTATTATTATCAATATCCCTACCATGTAAAGATACTAGTGCTCGAGAATAAAGAAATATAAATCATTGTCAATATTTTACAGCGCTCTATTAATATTAACCACACATGATCAATAATATTGTCTTTAAATAAGTATTTGTTGATACTAACAGTTATTGATGGTATAAGATCTCGAATAAATCTCATCTTTTAATACTGCTTTATTTTTACACTGCATAAGGTTGCAATAATATTAAATACGTCAAGAATATTTTTAGTCTTGTTATTAGAAATCCTTTACGGGAGAGTGATATTTTGCAGTTAATTGCAACGATTGATTTATGTCAATATTTTTTAACTTTTTTCAATTTGCAGCATATTTAATAACAAGCCAAATTTGTCGAAGCTATTATTAGTTTCTTTTTCTCTCTTTCTTTTTCTTTTTCTCTAATATATTTTTTTGTTATAATATAAAATGAGTGTCCCGAAATTTGCGAAATCCAGATTTTATAACAAAAAAGTTCTCGAAGAATTAAATAAAATAGTTATTTGTAAATTTTTATTTCAAGTAATAATTTTTAAAATACAAATTAATAATTATGTTTAAATTATAGTCATCAGTGCGATCATTAATACTAGAGTTCCTTTAGGAACTCTAACTAATACTACCACATACGCGGCTTATAAACAAGCGACGAATTGGCCAGTTTTAAACTCACACACATAAGCACGCATCGATCACCTGTTGTTGATTTTCACAAATAATATTGATTTTTACTATACAACTCATTATTAATAGCTTTAATAATAATAATTATTAAAATTATTAAATCTAATAATTTAAAAATTATAACAACAAAATTAACCGGTTTCTTATGATTTAAAATCAAACAATTGACAAAATAGAGTCGAATTCTTATATTTCAGCCGCGCTGGATGTACATGCGATATTTCTTTGTTACATTAAACGTAATGAATTCAGACGTTTTGACTCGAATATCGAGTCATCTCTAGTGTATAAAATATAAATATCAATTGTAACGGTTCGCTGTCAAACAGTAACGGTCGCTCTCATGCTACAGTCGTGTCACAGCCGCTGTGTAGTCACCATTAGAGTTCCTTTTTAGGAACTCTAGTCACCATGAGCGAGCGTCCGTTCATTATTTCAATACTAAGACTGTTCTGGATGGTATCCGAGCCGACAAAATCAAGTTTCTGTTAACGTAGATACCAAGCATGAGAGCGACCGTTACTGTTTGGCAGCGAACCGTTACAATTGATATTTATACACTGAAGATGACTCGATGTTCGAGTCGAAACGCCTGAACTCATTACATTTAATGTAACAAAGAAATATCGTATGTATGTACATCCAGCGCGACTGAAATATATGAATTTGGCTCTATTTTGTCAATTGTTTGATTTTGACTAATAATTTAATATTAGAAAAAATTTTTTGCGTTTTCTAATATTAAATTATTAATATAAAACGTCATGAATTTTTAAATCCTGAGGGTCATAAAATTGTATAATTTTAATAATTCAAGATCTGCGGTTTTAATAAAAATTTAAATTGAAAAAATATGGACTTTGATCAGTATTCATAATCGGTTCTTGTACTTAAGACCGTCTTAAGTACTTTTGTAAGATGTCATAAACACAAATCAACTACGGAGATTAGCAAAAACATTATTTAAGATGATCTTGAAGTAAGAGTTATCATTTTATCTTCTTTGATTTATTATATCCGCACAATTTTATTTCTCTCAAGACACACACACACACATACACACATAAAATGTAAAAAATAACAATAAATTAATTTTTATAATTACGTTTTATATAAAAAACGCAAAAAATATTTACTAATGTTAAACTATTAATTATTATAATAATATTTAATATAATTCTAATAATAATAATTATTAATACTATTAATAATAAATAGTGCAGTAAAAATCAATATTAAGTGTGAAAATCATAACAAATGAAAAATCGATGAGCGTTTGTGTGTAAGTCTGGGTGCGCAAATTTTGCTCATCATTGATCGATTATAATTCAAAAACTGTCTTCGACATATTTGAATGTTTTACTCTACTTTACCTCTAAAATATTCTGTTAAAGTATGCGATGATTGTGAGACACCCTCTATATATTGTGAAATCACAAATTAACGGGATACGAGAAAGACACTTAACTTCCGTTTATTTTGAGCGCGAAACTGAACACGCGTTACATCTTTTTATACGCACGGCGGTCTTTTTGTCTCTTCGTTCAGCTGTTGTTTTATTTCGTTACTAACAGATTCGAGTTCACTCTAGGTCCCATGTACATGTATACAATCAATCGTAACAACCCTTGACTTCGAGTGTAAAGACAATTGCTTGGTAGTAACAATCTTGCCAAGATATCAGACAGTGTTAATTATCGATCTGGGTCAGGGATCACATATCGCGGTAGTAGCACGGTTAGTAGCATGGTCGTATTTCTCTTTTAAACTATTCGTTATTCGAAAAAACGTTTTGGACAACAAAAATTATAGTCTATAGGAAGTCAAATAATGATTAAATTAATCTTTGAAAAAATTAATTCTTTAAAGTTATATTATTGCTATTTTTGGAATTAAAATGGAATTATATAATTTTTTTACATAATATGATTCTTCTAATTATTCTACATATAAAAGTATCAAGGTATAATGTACTAAGGTAAAGTATATCTCAAATTTTTCAAAATCATTATTTGTCTCTCGCCAGACAATATGATGTGTTGATAATAGTTGACTGACCTGCTAACGTGCTCGTAACTCGTCTTCGATTTCAATAATTTATCTCACTTAAATGCTCACTTGCTCACTTCACTGCTTCGGTTCGCACAGCCAGCCGTGCAATGACGCAGTACAGTAATGGTAGGCTTTATATCAGTATATTCTTTTATACTCTGGAATGAAATGCGGTATCACTATAGTTTCATTGGTCACTGCAAATGACGACGAATGACATCTAATGATATGCTTGGTCACTAATTTATATCAACAGACTTCCTGATTCATTCTTGGGTAACTGTGAGACTTTATCATTAAACTCACACTGATTTATCTGTCAGAAAGCAATAGACACTTAAAATTCTAGTCGAGATGCGAACTGAGCGACGATGATTCGATCCCGAGCGCTCATGAACTGCGAATGCAACCAGCGATATGTGTACATTTCTCATCCTTGAAATTGAAAGAGGAGAGGGGCTTGCTTCATTAAGTCCATTCCCCTCGTATATGACGAACGCTCAGTTCACATTTGATACTTAAAATTGCATAGGTGTGGCATATATAAAAGTTGGCTCTGAAATTTTCTGACTTTTCACTTATAACCGTCTTGATTGTGATTGTATGTTTGTATGGTTATTTTTTCATTTCGTTTAGTACAATTTTTGTTAAAGACTTTAAAACGTGTGATATATCTGAACACGGTAGTCATGGTGAGAGCAAATACGTACAGTCAACGCGACTCGCGTTGTTGCCAAACTTACTGATTTACTGTAATAGATCGACAAATCAATATCTTACTCTTTCGAAGCGGAGCTGGGAAAAATTGAAATAAATTTAATAGAAATATTTATTTAAAAAATGTATCTACAAAAATTCCATTTGAAATAAATATTTTGTGTATTAAATATAAAAAAAGCAAATATTACTATTTAATATTTATACATATATTACATTTACTTGCAATAAGACATTTAGTTTACATTTTGATATGTTATCGATAAATAAGTTTTCTCTATTTTATATTTTTTTATTATTTTCTATTTTTTAAAAAATACAGAAAAAATACTAAAATAAAAACAGCTGAAATATCTTATGAATATGTACATATTATATGATACATATGATACAACTCTATAAACATAATTTCTATAACATGTTTAAAAATAAATTTACTTGTCATTGGTTACTTAGCTACTTGGTTAGAAAAATGATAATTACATCTATATATCTATAAAATATGTGCTATAGTTTGGTCTTACTATTTTCTATTTCATGCTCTTAAAAAATAGAAAATAGTAAATAAACTATAGAAAATAAGAAAAAATTATTTATCTTTGCTATATCGAAATATTAAGTAAATATCTTACCTACAAGTAAACATATACGTAACTATTATTTACTTTTTTATATTTATTACACAAACTACTTGTTTCAAAAACTATTTTTTGTAGACACATCTTTTAAATAAATATTTCTATTACTATTTTTTACTTTCTCTAACACTGTTTCGAAGAGACTGTGCTAATGATATACAGACCGACTGTTTTTACGTCTTTTATTAATGAAAAAATTATGTAGCATTAATATTATAACAAATGTACAGGCGTGGTGAAGCGCTTATGCGAGCACTAACTTCATTTGTCAAACGAGAGCAATGGAGAGATAAGAAGACTGGCCAGATATTAAGAAAAATTATAAATGAATACGTAATGTATATTGCACAGTAAATATGTAATATATTGGGCAAGAAAAATGACAGAAAAATACCGCATGAAATTCATCAGATTTTGAGGACGCACGATTTCCAAAATTAATTCATGCATTATTCGTTCTCGTCCATAATGCCGTCATCCTAAACTTGAATAATTTTTCTGAACGCGAGAATATAGTGGAATTATTCACGAAGGTCGTCTATCATAAGCGTTATCTCGGGATATGAAATTCATATATGTGATGTTTAAGGGAAAAAATCTTCGTGGATTCTGTGTCAATATATGCATCTTGGTAATATACATACTGTTCTTTTACTAAAAAAATAAAGTAAAATGCGTTCTCAATATATTGATAACATTCAATGGAAAAATGCTAGAAACGCTGTGTTATATTGCAAAAAAAATATGTAAAGATTTTCAAACATCCATAAATATAACACAGGCACTCATTAATGTATTGATAAAGTTTTATTTTGATAAATATTTACGTTGATAAAGTAGCATTGCTATGCTTAGTGCATTTAATATTTGCTTATTATCTCCTATTTCAAAAGTGTGTACATTCGGAATTATTGTTCTAAAATTAAGTTAAAATATCTATTCTTTAATTTCACGACTTATTGTTAGCTAAGGATATGAAATTCTAATTTTTTAAATTTATATTACAAAATTTATATTTTTAACCATATGGTAATCATATGAGAGTAATCAAACATACACTTTTATGTAACAGATTGCATGTTATATTTATGTTTGAGACATTTGCATATTTTGTTTTGTAATAACACATACGTTTCCAACATTTTTCCATTGGATGTTTTGGCTACACAATATCAACTGAAAGTTATCAGAATCGGAATTTGAAATCTACAGGCTTGTTATGTTTATTCTTTTCTTTTTATTTTAATCAACGACAAAACATTTTGATTGTGAATATATAAATTTTGGTCTTAAAACCAGCTACAAAGAACAAAAAAAAATTTGCTTATATGTAGCGAAAATAACCATATTTTGTTGCAGTATGAGGTAAAAAACTTTTAAATGAGTAAATGAATCAAAATGAATTTTTGAATATTTATTAGATTTTTATTCGTATACATATATAAAAAATTTAATTCACAGTGCTATTTTGTCATCAAAGTAAATAAGTACTAGAAAACGCGATTATTCATAAGAATTATGAATAAATGAAAAAATTAAATAAGTTTTAAATTAAGGAAATTGTACTCAAAAGATCCCACATGATTTTTATGAGAAAAGCGTTATGAGTTAATTTGATTGATATATTGTAGTTCTTGTATACTTGATTAAAAATGTCAATTTGCAAAAATTTCTAATTTTTAAATTAAATGCATTTGAAGGTTCTCTTTTATGAGATCTGTTCATATGTTTATCTACACAAGGTTACTTGTGTATCTGCTCGCATATATATATCCATGTATGAATGACCGTCTTTGTGCTTGCATAGATTAATAAATATGATGAACTACTCACATACGCGCATATAGGGAGATTCATTATAATGTTTCCACGCAGCTATTATTCCCAAATTATTCGTTATTCGAAAAAAAACATCATTTTAAGCAAAAACAATGACTCAGCTCCTTCGTTTTTAATTTAAAATTAAAGTTTGGATTGCCGAGATTAGCGTGTTTGATGATGAGCATCTGAGTTGTCGAAAAATTGCAATGACTGAGAAAGTGATCGACGAAGTGCATCAAATCGTACTGGATGATCAGAGAGATTACAGATGCCGCAGGCACATCTGCATGTGCCCAAAATATTACATAAATATTTGGGTATGAGAAAGCGGACCGCATGATGAGTATCGCGTTTGCTGATATTGGATTAAAAACGTCATATTTTAAAGGAGTGTTTGAAGGAATGGCCGGTTCAAGTTTATACAAATACACCGATACAAATTTCTTATGTCGATTCTTGTCTGTTGACATGTGTCTATTACTACATACCTGAGAGCAGGGAATAATCAAAAACTGTCAAAAACGAGTGTTTTGCAGGATTCAATCAAATCTACTTTACTGACATAATAAAGGAATTAGAAAAGAGATAGACCAAGAGCATCGAGCTAAAAGGAGATTATATTGAAAAATAAAACCGATTTTACTCAAAGATATAAGTGTTTCATTGTTAGGCTCGAAACATATCAAACAACCCACGTTTGTTGACACTTAAATCAATTTAGACATGAACATAAATCCAAATCTGTTCCAGATCTGTTATATAAAGATTCTAACAATAACGTGAAGGATATTGTGAAATACACACTGCTTGCTTATTCATCATTTGCGTGTAGACAATTAGTTACCTTTGTATGTGTATATCACAGTATTTATATACAGTTCTTTTTTTATACTAATTATGCATCAAATTGTATCCCCTTAAATTAAAAATGTTTAATATATATAAAT
Source organism: Solenopsis fugax (assembly GCA_003595255.1). Lineage (NCBI taxonomy): Eukaryota > Metazoa > Arthropoda > Insecta > Hymenoptera > Formicidae > Solenopsis > Solenopsis fugax. The sequence continues at coordinate 11,277 of QKQZ01021949.1, read as the reverse complement.
GATCTTAATGTATGAAAAGATTCTTTAAAATATACGTATAGTATATTCCGTATAAACTTTAATAGTATGTTCCATAAGCTGAAATATGAAACAATTCTTATATAAACATAGGCTCTGAAATGTGTGTGCTTTATTAAAAAATTATAGCAAAAAAATACGAAATCTGCAAGAAATAATTTTTCACCTAATTTTGCATTTCAAAATATACTTATATCTATCTATTTAATACAAGCTTAGCATTGATGTAATATTGAATTCAATCATTTTAAATAAACTTGACTGCAAAAAATGTATAAAACAAACATCGTCGAACGACGTATTACATATATAATGTGTCACTTGATGTTTAGCTTGTGCCGCATATATTGTTTCAAATAGTAAAAATACTAAGTTTATCGAACACAAATTACATGTCAAGAAATGAACTCAGCCAAAGAATTATACGATAACGATTTAATATTTTTGTTAGAATTTATTAATAAAGCATTTCAAGCTCTATGTCTGTATAACATTTTTTTCTTGTGCTTTAATTCATAGAACATATTGTTAAAGTTTGTACGGAAAATTTGAGGACACCCTCTATAAGCTCTATGCTATCTTTAGAATCTTTATGCAATATTTTGTCCTTCAACAATTCTCACGTGTGATTCGCATCATTTCCTTGTTCCGAAAGTTAATTGGCATGATTATATAATCGCACCGTAACAACGTTACGACATTCGTGCAAGTCATCCTTGTGAGTATCATTAGTTTCCATCTTGTGATTTACGTAATCGAAGTAGCATTGAAGTGTTAAAGTAATTTTCCATGGTGTAATGAACACATACTTTATGTTCGAGGCTTCAAAATAGTATTATGTGATGTAATTTTACATCAGAGAATAATAAAACATTTTATCAATAGATATCTATCTTATATTCAGTAGCATATTTACCTTATTTAGACGAAACCGTCATGTTTTCTAAATATTTAATTATTATGTTTACGAAACTTATTTTATTACATTTGTTTATCTGCAAATCATGCTGTTGTTATCTGTTATCTCCTTAAAAGTAAATTATTTGAACTCGTAAGCTCCAGGTTTGTTTAGATCAATGAAACTCAATAATCTGATTATTGCATAATGCTTTACATCACACATTTCAGATACCATAATATAGAATTTAAATAATTTTTATTTTACTTATATTATTATAAGTTTACTTATAGTTTTATGAGTAAATTTTTTATAACTTTATTTATTGCTTTACTTTACCTATAGTTTTTACTTTCTAAGTTTAATTATTTAATTTTAATATTGCATAAAATAAAACTATATATTAGTAAATAACACACAAATATAAAAAATTATATTTTGTTTTAAAAATCAGAAGAAGAAATTTTCTTAATACCAATAATGTTTCTTCTGTAAAAATTTAAAAATTTATTATTAAATATCATCCGAAACGTAAAAATAATCTTAATAATGCATAATAAATTAGAAAAGTATTATAAATTTTTTTTAATGCTAAATTTGCATATTAATGTGTTGTTTGACTGTTAATTCAATAAAATTTAAAATCATATAATGGTTCATGTCTTGATGTCAGTATTGAATAAGTTGATTTGAATTGCAGCTGAGAAATTATTATTTATTTATTTCTTAAAATTAAAAATCTTATTGATAAAAATGTACGATATAGGTTATCGAATTTTATCGAATACCGTCCATTTTTATTACACATTTGCAAGAAAATAATGATTAGTATTTTTTTAATACTAATATTATTATTTAAATTTAACATTATTTTTTTAAATTTTACCAATAATATTATGTTTTATAATGGAACTTTGACAACAGATTTTACATAAAATAGTTATTTTAGAATAAATTTGAATTTGTCAAACACATCCGCGTAACGAATGCATTTGGTCGAAATTCCTGAACGCATTTCGTAAGTCGATCGATGATGATGAATTTTTAACGGTTTAATTAATTCTCGGGCAAAGCTGATAAGTATCACTATTCGATTGAATCGTTAATGGCCGTGATTAAAATTATATACTCGCGTGCAATTCTAAAGTACCGGCGCGCTATATTCACAGTCCGTGCGATTTATTTATATGAACCGATTAAACGAAATGGACCGCTCGTCGGTAGTTTTCAATTACATTATTCAGCGATCACGTGCGCTGTGCGAAACACATCGGCTGGCGTAGCTGTCCAAAATTCTAATTGCGTGCAATATTGCACGCGCGGTCATACGTGCGGGCGGTCATACGTGTGAGCGAAATAGGAAAATGACAGGAATTTCAGGCATGTTCGTGCAAATTAGAAATTGCTATGTGCAGCTGTACCTATCAAGCACTACTTTTGTTACAACTTAGTTTCGATATAACAATTTTAACCATTTTTACATAAGTTTAATATAAATTAATATGTGTGCGTGTGTGTATGATCTTTAAATTAACGATAATTTTTAACTCAATCATTATATTGACTCAGAATTGATTTAACAGCAGATAACTTAAATTATATTTTTCACGATTATGCAATACGGCAATATTTGTGTGTTTTCGAAAAATTTAAAATATCATCGAGTATATTGTTTTAAATAAATGTTATTTAACAAAATTTGCAAGTATATTAGTATAAACATAGTTAAATTACAAAATTAAAAATTTTATATATATATACACACGAGAGAAACAAAATATAAAATAAGAATGTAAATGTAAATAATTAAAAGATAATTAAATATTCTCAAAGTTACAATCCGTGTAAGCAAATTTTGTTATTGAATACGTTACGTCATTGGAAAATTATGTAGTGTACTCATACCTTATTGACTTGCAGGTTGATTTGCCAACTGATTACATCATGACTATCACGACTATCCGTGTTAAAATGAAAATACTGTTTCATGCAGTGTTGTGAGATTCATGGGACAAATTTACGCATGCGTAATAGCGCAGCGTGAGCAGCTATCAATAGCGTACATATTTTATTATTATACAGGGTATCGTTATGTCCCTCTAATAAATTTATTCATTCCAAATAGTATAAAATTAATAAACTTTTATGTATATAATATTTAATAATGTATGTTTTACATAGCATTTAATATATCCGTATTTTCTATATTATTAACATAAATATTGACAAAAGATATAAAAAATTTATACGAGCCTCAAAAACGCTCTATGTTGAATCTAAATACGAGTGTGCCAAAATCGATCACGTGGTCCATTATATAGTTCATACATACGCACAAAGGTCCCACCGAGATTTATGCCACGCATCTGTCAACACTGATTTCATGCCAAGGAGATATAAATTGTCTCTATCATAGTGAAGGACAAATGTGTAAACGTGCAAAATAGTTTAACAGTTAAATTGTTTTTATCTACATACTTCTCAATAGCATTTAAATTGCAAGAATAATTAGTAGCGTTCATGTTATTTATCTTTTTATTAATAACAAAAAATTACTATAAGCTTGCAGAATTAGATAAATAACATAATGATTTCAGTAATAATCAGTGATTGCAATCATGAATAATTTTAACGCTTTAATTCTGCATAAATACTAATGATAATTACGGAAATTATTCTTCTAAAAATAAGTAAAGAAAATAAAAAAATCAGTTAAAAAATATCTACAAGTAGCTTGAAGGATGCTAATTAGGCAAAGCATTATGAGTGTATGGTCTTTTGTTTTCTAATATAAAAAATTACAAAATTATTCTAAATCAGGTCGCATATTATATCTAGATGTATTTATAACTATTACCAATTGCCCACTGTGATTGTGCTAATAGAGCAGTTACGTCGTAACTTTTGACTTGCAGGTCTCCGGTTCAAAATCTACCGATAAATCTTTTTTTAAATTAGATATTCATATCATTTTTTTAAATATGATAATAGATAAGTTTGTAAATTTAATTAGAAGTTGGAATTCTTATTCTTTATATATTATTTATTAATAAAAATACATATTTATTTTTCGTTGTTACAATATATTAATTTTTCACAATAATGAATGTAAAATTAAAAAAAAAAACAATCAAAGCAAAATAATTTTGCCACTAAGAACATCGAAGTAAAGATTTTTTAAGGCCATTCTACATAAGACGCAGAATACAAATCGCAGATTGTAAATGCGGATATGGTCAGCTATTAGAATAAGTGCCATATTATTAACGCTTTTGTTTGACTACCGCATCCGTTTTTACGACCTGCGACCTTCGTTCTACGTCTTATGCAGAATAACCATTACATGTACATTTGTTTTTCATAAAAATTTCAGGAAAACGTTTTTCATTAACATTCATAAAAATTTCGATTTCTAATTAAATTTTCAACAAATTTTTCTATCATGTAAAAAATTTAATGTTTATTTAAAAAAAAGAGATATTGGTAGATTTTAAACCGAAGATCTGCAATCAAGAGTTATAACGCGGATGCTTTACAAACATAGCTGCAATGATAATTGAAGCAGTTATTAAAATATCTTTTAATATAATATGCAACTTAATTTTGAATAACTTTGTTAATTTTTTAGAAAACAATAGTCCATGCACTCATAATACTCTGCCTAATTAATGAGCATCCTTCAAGCCACTTGCAAACCTTTCTAAATCGAATAGCATACCTAAAACATCTTTCGGTCACAGTTAGCAATCCCGGTGTACAGATATCTACATGTGTGACTCGTGGTGCCCAGCATTGGGTGACTCATTGTGTTTCAATTAAACTTAATATAGAAAACGGTGAATCATAATCAAAAAATAAATACTAGATAGTCTGTAGTGTAGCAAGATGAGAAAAGATGCGCAGAAGCTTGCACCTCTTTTGTCTTTTATTGATATGTATCTTTTATTACAAAATATCAAAACTAATATTAAACTTTTTTAAATAGTTAAAAAGTTACTTTCGTACCACAAGAACCATTAACGACACGTGCGTCTCGAGACAACATAGTTTGAACATTGCTTCCTAGATACGAAGCATAGGCGACAAAGTAATTCGTTTAATACCAGTTGTATCAATCTAATCATTCTTAATTACTCCAAACGGGTTAATGACTCCGTGATTCATTGTGTCTCGGTCTTTCCTATGCACACATATACACATACAGGATGACTTAAAAGTATTGGACAAAGTTCATGTATCGCTGGCATTAGCATTATAATATTTGTTCATATTTTCTCAATTTATATCTCAAAAAGTATTTAAATCAAAAAGAATTTTATTGTAGTGTTTTGAAAAGATCTTGATGTTAGCTACAAGAATATAGAATAAAAAATCCTTAAAAAATTTCTATTTAAAACTTTTAAGTTGATTCTAAGGGCCAGTTTCACAACCTCCGGTTAACTTAACTGACCGGTTAAGTGTTAACCGTGATTGGTTATTTCTGGTCAATTCTACTTAATGACAAATGCGATTGGTCAATTCCGATAGAAAAATCAGCCGATTAAGTTAACCGAAGATTGTGAAACTGGCCCTAAGAGTTTCTTTATATTTACGCTCAAAAGTCAAAATGGATATTGTACATTGTGAAACCCTACAGCTTTTTTGTACAAAACTTTTTTTTCTCAAATGTCTTTTTTTCGAAATATTTCACCGGTTCGATATTTCTTAGTCACTCTGTATACATACTTTACATATTAATTGTGAAGTAGTCATTTGTCGACAGGGAAGTTTTATATGTTATCATAAAGAATAATTTAATAAAATATCGTGATTTAAAAATGATATGATGGCAGCGATACATTATCGCTTAGTGGAGTGAACGATGTCGATGGCCGTTTTATTGATCTTATCGGCACATTCTAAATTGCCGTATTAGCTTAGCCCAGAAATATGCTGCAATTTGCACGTGCGCATTTTCATCCATAAATTACGCGCAATGAAAAATTACATTGCTGGTTTCGTATAGATTTACAATCGTACTCTGTTATCGCATTTTGCACATATTTACCTAATGGCGCGCTGCTTTAAGTCTATCGCAAATAAAGTTTCGATGAAAAGACTCATCATCATAATTATGTAACTTCAATGTAAAGAAATTGAATAATTGCCATTGAATAATAACTCTAAAGTAACAAATACATAAATATTTTAAAATATCAAAATGGCAACGATTTTAACTTTTTCTTTAACATAATTTTAATTTAAGACTTTTGTATGCAATGATATTTATATCATCGTTGAATATTTATACGTGTTAGAGAAAAGTTGCGTGAAATTAAATTTCTCTAAGAAAGATTCTGAATTAGTTAAAGAACTAACTGAAAGAACTAACTTAGGAAACTAACTTTAACTTAACGAGTCATCGTCTAGCTTTGACATAAAAATAATAAAAATATTAAGCATAAGAATAAAACATAAATTATTAACATGTCCTGTAAGGTTAAACATATGCAAATTGAGTTAGTTTGATCTCAAGATAAAGATATAGTTTTTACTGAAACGGAGAAAGGCACGGTGTGGATTATATAATATTTTTTTCGTTACAAAGCATGTTTCCATTACATATCGCGGTGCCATTGTTTTCGACAAAATAAAAATTTTTATGTTATACACCGTTGGACGTTGTTCATGACACCTGTGCGTGACCTCCACTCCTGACTCAATTTGCGAAATGACACGTTTCGTATAATGCAAATATCAATATAAGTTTCGTTAAGTCGTTGCAAAATGCGGACCGTTGCGAGGCACTCGGGCTGAATGCAGTCGTTATATTCCCACCGTGCTCACTTCATCCACCTCCGGCGGCGCTTTCTCGCAACCCTTCGTGGAGTACTCGTTCTACGAGCTCTCCTGCCATTCGCTCCTCGTTCGAGACAATTGTATGGCGTAGGGAGCGAGAAGAGCTGAAAGATAGTCGGACACTAGCCTTCCGTAAGAGTCTCCTTCGAATAAAGTGACAATTTCCAATGTTGCTTGAATCCCTGGCGCAGAACGGCTCCGGGGCGAATCATAGGATAATCCCGAGCAACGTCTCCTCCAGTATCGGTTTTACAAGCGACGGCACTTCTTCTAATGGAGCCCGTGTCTTTTGCAATGCATTTATGTTTACTGCGATTGCAGCTGCCTCTTCTGTTTTTTTCCACTAAGCGTCGATTAAAAGGGTCTGCATGATTGATCTAATGATGGATTTTTCAAAGAATAGATACCTTCAAGAGACAATCTTATCTTAATGTTATTAAACCACTAGTACTCTTAATGTGTTCCTTAATGGTACGAGAATTAATTTTCCATGCTTAGAATAATTATACAAAGAAAATACAAATAACGATGCAACGTTATAAGAAAGAAATTAAATTGAATGAAAATGATTTTCTCAATATCTTTTTCTTTTTTAATCATGAGCTGATTAAGAAAGTGTTGAACTCTATTATTTGATATTAATATTATCTCAGTAAACTGTAATTGATTGAATAATGGATTTTTAGTAAAAAAAGGTTTTACTTAATAAGACCCAAATTATTTCTGCGTTTAAGAATTAATAATAGCAACTTGATATATTTTACATATTCTTATAATTTCTTTTAATGTAGCGAATAAATATTTCATACTTTTTATAAGCTAGAAAACTGTGATAGAAATAGTTTTATTTTAGGATGTACATACACACATTTATATATGGTATTTGCGCTGAAAATTTGATGTTAGAATACAATGCCTTTTTATGTAGTATATATTCACATTTATTTTTCCAGTGGTAAAAAATTATATATAAAGTATAGTTGACGGGTAACATAAAACGCGTGAAATAAACCTCTCACCGTAGCAATTTCAAGTCATAAATAACTCTGCAAAAATCATAGAACAAAACATTAGATTTTTCGTAAAAACATTTTTATATTACATTTCTGCATATTATACTACTAAATAAAATTTATATAAAATTAAGGTACATATAATAAAAATATAATATACTTCTATTACTATGTACGTATCAGATAATCAGCATTAATGTAGAAGCACAAAAAAAAGTATGGTCAAAGATACATTTACGAATTATGAGATTGTGGCAGTAGAAATTTTATGGCTTTATGGAATCTTTAAAATAATTTAATTGTCTGCGATATATACCACACTTTTTCAAAAATACACACACTCTCTCTCTCTCTCTCTCTCTCTCTCTGTCGCTTTATTTATTAAAAGGACAACTGCTATCCGTTATCGTTGTTGCGCTTCTTTCCTCCGGGAAGTTAATCCAATCAACCTGCGTCATCCCTACGAAATTTCTAGTCAGCGTGAGGGGAATGGCCGAGACGAAAATGAAACGTTCTTGAAGCTAGTCGATTTCACGACGGCCCTCGCAATTTCCTTGATCTCCCTTATCGAAAAATATATCTTCCTGAGACGATGGTATCGAGTTGAACGGTATCTTCGAACCAAAAGTCGCATTTGTATTCCATCAAGCAGAACACAGATGCTGTGACGCATGCGACGAATGCCTTTTCATATGGAAAAATACCAGCATGCACAATTTTCCTGATCCATTATATCCATGTCAGGATAATCGCGATCGATTGATATATCAGAAGTTAGTTGGAATTAAGGTAAAATGATGTAGTGGAGCGTTGCAATATTTAAAAATGTATTTTATGAGTAATTGATATTGACTTGATGTGATTAACGATAATCGATTTCACAATTAATGCAGCAAGTGTCGTTGCATATTTTTCAATAATTTTTTTAAATAAAACAACAAAGAGTATACGCGTCGCAATTATAAAGTCACATCTATGTACAGTTTATTGATTTTGATAAAAAAAAAGATATTTACGAAGACAATTACATTTCCATCTAATATTTTTTCAAGCTTTGCGCCGTTGGAATTTATTACAGTTCCCATTACAATTGCTAATCATAACGACCGCATTGTCTGAGTCGCACGTTATTCGATTATGTCATCCGGAAGTTATGCGTATTGCGAGACGCGTCGTTCAGATATCGTCGATTGGAGCCGGAGGACTTGGCTCAACGAGCAAACGGCGTTCTTAAGAGTCTCGCGAAGTGTTTGTAATGACTCTGCTGACTCTGGAATATCTGGAAGTTGGCAGTAGATGTGTCCCCTGACCCATCTCGGTTATTGGAAGACGATAATGCAGCGATGCTCATCCAATTATTATCAATGAATGTCGTTCCTAAGAGCTGCTCGCGCATCGGCTGAACGATTTTTACACCTTGCTGGAAACGGTCGTTAGGTTCTAGATAATCATTCGATGGCCGGTGATTAATTTCTCGTTAATGTCAAACTGTAGGAAAAATTCCATATGTCCATTGATATCATGAATTTTCTCACTCTGTTATTGTTTCATAGAAAATTTAATGATTAGACTAGTTTGGTTCTTCTTTCTAATCTAAGCTATAGTTGTTACGATACATACTGTAATGTAACATTTTATAGTAATTTTGGATTCTGCTAATTTAAATATTTAAGTGCTTAACATTAAATAATAACTAAAGAACGTAAAACTCAAAAACTGAAGAATATAAATCAAGGAAATTAATAATATAAGAACAGACACAGTTTATGTGTAAATTGAAATTTAATGTTAAAAAAATTGTCACAAGTGATTTTGATTCGCAATTAAGTTTTTTCAATACATATGTAGGTAGCGATCAATCATCAATATAGCGCGTTGGAAAATAAGCTTAATTGAAGCGGCAATCATGTTTTATAAATGTGATTAATTTAAATTTTGTCATAAAAAATTGTCTAATAAAACTATGACACTCGAATAAAGCACACAGTAGCGTAGATCTTGCATTGTACAAAATATGTGGTCAAACGTACAGAGGATCAAGTTTGATGTGTAGAAAGAATGCTTGAGATCTTGTCAAGTAATGAACATATTTTATCTATTATGATGATACAGATATCAATCTTCATATATGAACAGTAATAATGAGAAAGAGAAGGGGGNGGGTGAGAAGAAGAAAATAGATCACATAAAGTAAAATTCTAAAAATCAGTATCATATTTTTTACATTTAAAATACATTTATATTTATACATAAAATGATTTTGTAATTTGTACTCTAAATATGTGAAATTTAATATAACAGAAATATTAATGCAAAAAATAAATATTAAATGTATTGTTTAAATAAAAAGTACGAGGAGCCGTTTGGAATTTTAATGATAATCACAGATACAACTATATTTTGATATATTTTATAAAATATCCTGAAAGCAAGTAATTGATTCAGAAAATCTGTTTTTACCATAATCTCAAAATCTTTATTATTGTACATTTATTTGTTTCACTTTTGAATGCCGAACTTTTTAAGTATTTTATTTTTAACGTATCTTTCTTCTTAATTTAAGACAATAAGATTGGCAAAATAATACTGTACAATTTTTTTTTATTTTACTAATTTCACATTTTAAAAAATTAAAGAAGTGTAATATGAAACATTTTTTATTCATCATTTATATCATATTTTATTTATATGAATTTAATAATATATTTTTTTCAAAATAATAATAGTAAAGAGCTATAGGAGCAAGCCGGGTCGTCGTGTTAATATAAACAGTGTTTCAACACGAAATCATTTAATATTCTAAACGAAACATTACAAGTGTTCAAACGTTTCGACCGTAAATGCGGTCATCTTCAGTGAGTATAAATAATTAGTAAATTANGGTCATCTTCAGTGAGTTATGCATAAATAATTAGTAAATTAGATCAATTGTCGCTCGCATGAAACGCAGAAATATGTATATCGGTTTACAGTAAAACGATATGTTGTACTTGCATGCGTTATACATTTTCATGTAGAATTCGCCAAGAAACCCGTTCATTTTTGTCATACGCCGAAGTCTTAACGAAGTCTAGTAGGCGGTCAAAGTATCTCCGCCGAAGTCTTAACAAAGTCTAGTAGGCGGCCAAACGGAGATACTTTGGCCGCCTACTAGACTTCGTTAAGACTTCGGCGTATGACAAAAATGAACGGGTTTCTTGGCGAATTCTACATGAAAATGTATAACGCATGCAAGTACAACATATCGTCTTACTGTAAACCG
>QKQZ01021941.1:0-17414 GCA_003595255.1 Solenopsis fugax | reverse complement strand
GACTCAGGAAACGCAAAAGAAAAAAAACTGCAACGAATAGCCCTGGTCTCCCCTACATATAAAACATTAGTACAAACCCCGATTTTATATCTTTAATAAAAGAAAAAAATTCATGAATATAGGATTATTTTTGGTGCCTCTAGGTGTATGTAACCCTTAAGGGTTAACTTTATTCATTTTAACTTAATTAAGAAAAAAAGATTCAAACCTGGTCATAATTAATAAAGAAGTACAAATATCAGATTTATTTTGATTAATAACAAAAAATTATACGCGCACGCGCGCACCATAAGTTACGAATCTTACATTCACAATAATCCAATCTGCGTTATTTTAAATATTGTTTAATGTTTATTTAATATTCCAGGAGTCAAATGGCCTCGGCTGCGATGTCACCGACCGACGATGACGAGCTCACTCTTCCTCGTGCGTCAATTAACAAAATAATCAAGGAGATTCTGCCTCACGTGCGAGTGGCAAACGAATCCAGAGAGCTCATCTTGAACTGCTGTACGGAATTCATTCACTTGCTATCTTCTGAGGCGAACGAGATTTGTAATCAGCAACAGAAAAAAACTATAAATGCAGAACACGTTCTGCAGGCGCTCGATAAATTGGGGTTCGGTGATTACAATGCGGAGGCGGAAGCCGTGTTACGGGACTGCAAGGCTGTAGCAGCTAAAAGAAGACGCCAGAGTACTAGATTGGAGAATCTAGGCATTCCGGAGGAGGAATTATTGCGACAGCAACAAGAGTTGTTCGCTAAAGCAAGAGAGGAGCAAGCGGTCGCAGAGCAGCAGCAGTGGCAACAGTTGCAAGCTGTTACGCAAATGGCGTCCATGCAGCAGGGTGATAGCGAACAGGAAGATTATTCATAAAGAAACTCGAACCGTGAAGCTTGTATTTGTGAAGATAGTTTGTTTTTACTTGGATAGATATAGATATTTATAATATTTAGAATAAAACGGAGAGAGAAGGAGAAAGGAGGGCAGATAGGGAGTTGATAGTAGCGATGAAGAAAAAGTTCAAAGTATCAGAGCAAATTCTATTATTCTTACAGGCTTGGAAGCTATTTTTAATGATTTAATTCTGTATTATATATTACAATGTTGTATATTTGAAAACACATTTCTTACATTTCTTAATTTAATATTATAATTTATAAAAGTAAATACCTCGTAAAGAATTAATTATACCTTGATTTCTTTTCACATCCTTCTTCCTTATAAGCTTTCAGATTTAAGGCATTAATCTTCCGTATTCAGAAGAAAGATGGCTTTTCTTTATCACCTCTATGACTTTTGAAACGTAATGATACCTGTTGATAATATTTGCATATTATTTCATACACATACTAATAAATAGATTACACCTTAGACTATATAAATATGGACTGCTAACGGTCTGCATAAACTATAGGACGACTGTGAGCCAACATGTTCCAACAATACCTAAAAACGCGTGAAGTTCAAATGACGCTATCCAATACCATTTAGTAACACGACAATGAATATTATTTATATATATTCGACACGTTTTTGCACAAAATGAAAGAATCCAACAGAAATAAGCGTCGCTCTGTCCTGCGAAGCGAAATATTATTCGTTAAAGTTGATGACTATTCAGGTTAGGAAAACTGTCAGGCTGACATGACTTAGCGACATATGCGCATTAGCACGCATGATAGCTAACTTCAGCTAGCACATACTATAGATTTTGGGTACTGGTGGCGCTGCACATCTTGGAACACGCGTGAAGTTAGCTTGTAGCAGTCCATATTTATAGTCTAAGGATTACACGTTTTAACCCTTAAACACACCGATCCTGTAAAATACGTAAACACATTTTTAGGTCTGGGAGACATTTTCAACTTTGAGAAGCTATAACTTTGATTACAAATAATATTTTTCAACAATTTTTTTTTCAAATGAAAGTTTAGAATCTCAGAAATGTGACTGCACAATCGGTATTGCCGAAAAATGATTTATTGTGAAGTTATAAAGGAAAAACCATTTTTTAAGCAAAAATGAAAAATTGTTCGAAAATCCACTTTTTCTTTAAAAAATCATATCTTTGCAACAAAAAACTTTTAAGAACTTTAAAATACGCCGTTTTAAAGCTAAAGAGTAATACTTTCAAAAAAATCATTCGGCATTGTCATTCTTTTCAAAAAGTATAATTATGTAACAACGAGAATATAAGGTATTTTTGGGTATCTAAAAATTCACCTTTTTAAAAAAAATCATATCTTTGCAACAAGAAACTTTTAAGGACTTTACAATACGGCATTTTAAAGCTAAAGATTCAAACTTTCCAAAAAAATTATGTCTGTCATTTCTATTAAAAAATGTACTTATGTAACAAGGCGAATATGAGGTATTTTTGATTAACTCGTGTCTAAAATTGAAAATTGATGTGTTTCATGATATATTTCGGAAAAGCTCCCTTTTCTACAGCACTATATAGTATTCTAACTTTAGACAGAGTATATGCGAATAACATCCGCAAATGGACCTGTTCGAACGTGTTTTGTCCAGCTTTTTTATGTAAAATACTAACAAAAAAAGTTTCGCTTACACACAATGTTAGTCCCACAGATCCCAACAAAACTTTGCTGCCGTGCCGTTCGAATTCTAGTTGACTAATAAAGTTGAACTATATCAATCGAAAGAGGAGATTTCAAACCTTTTTTTACCCTCTGGTCCAAACCTCCTATCTCATTCCGTCTTTATACAGCAAGCGTTCGAAACATCATATGGGGTTTCTCCGACCCACTCGTGTGTTTAAGGGTTAATAAGACAGATTAATGTAACAGATTTCCCATTGATCTCTTATTGGGATAGAATTAGTTTATTTATTCTGGACTTTCTTGTCAGCTCTTATTTATATTCTAGTGATTTGATAATAAAATCGATAAAATTAAAATTTTGTAAGTTTATATTTTTTACTAAATTCAGTTAAAATTAATTTAATTACACCAAAATTTGCATAAACGAAAAACTAACTCGCAAGAGGAACACCAGATCCGGGGATTTTGATGCGCTTTTTACAGAGTTCTTTAGTGAAAAGAAATTTTATGTTACCGCCATTTGTCTATAGTTTCGAAGAAATCGATTTTAAAAAAATGAGTTGGCTGATAGGCGAAACGCTTCATACATTCGACCGTTACTAATGAACAACAGCAGTGATAGCGCAGTTGGTAAGATATTGGTATGCAATAGGTTGGTTGCGTGTTCAAGTCTCGTGTAAATTTTTTTTCGAATATGTTAATATAATTTTTGTAAATTAAATTCAAAAAATTTTAAATAATTGTAATAATTTGAAAAATTTATCAAAAATATTAATATCTTTACAAACTTTATTTTAATTTAGTGTTATTAATTTTAATTACTTTTTGATAGTAATAAAATTTCATAAATTTACAAATTAATAAATAATTAAACACTCGTGTAATGAAAATGATTGTCGTTGTCGTCGTCGTTGTTATTGTTTTATTTAATAATTCTTCACTATGGGAGTATTTAATTATATATTTATTAATTTGTAAATTTATGAAATTTTATTATAATCAAAAAGTAATTAAAATTAATAACATTAAAATGAAATTTATAAAGATATTAGTATTTTTTTATACAGATTTTTCAATACACATTACAATATTACAATAATTATTTAAAAAATTTTAAATTTATTTTACTAAAAATATATTAATGTAATTAAAAAAATTGTATGAAATGTGATTCGAACACGCAATCTACTGCGTACGAAATCAATGTCTTACGAACTGCACTACCGTTGCTGTTATTCAGTAACGTTCAAACATATCAAGCAATCCACTTGTTTAACGATCGACTAGACTCATTTTTTAAAAAGCGATTTCTTCAAAACTATAGATTAATGGCTGAAACGTAGGACAAATAAAGTATTTTTTGTCCAAACTTATAAAAAGCGCATCAAAATCCTCGGACTATAACCTGATGTTTCTTTTGCAAGTTAAAAGTTGCATTAAGATTAAATAAAGTTAAAAGTTAATTTTGAAAATCAATTTATATATATATACACACAGGATGTTTGATAATTATATTTAATGATTAAACTCTCGCATAGAAATAGAATAGACTAAACTGAATTGAAAAGTCTTGTATCAATTTACGATTTTTACAATATTTAATGAAATATAAGAATTAATATTTAATGAGTTATTAATTTATAAAGATACCTGAATTTACTTGGCCTATTGCCAAATCTAAGCGCACCGCGAAATGCTGCTGCCCAGCAATCGAGATTGGTAGGAAATATATAAAATATTATTTCAGCATGAAGATCTTGCTATGACTATCTCGGCCTATCTATCTTTGTTAATTTGTTATATACAGCACGCGGTCTTGTATTTATACAGGGTGTCTCAAAAAGATCATATTTTCTCTTAAAAGCGGATTCCCAGATAGCCAAATGAGCGTAATCAGTTACCATTTTGCTGTCACTTATTCCGCATTTAATTTCATCAAACTAGAATCAAGGTGTTTCTATAAACTGTCTGTTGTTCTGACGTCATGTAAAGTGTTCATTGTAAGACAGCAAATTGTCATGTGTGCGTAAAAGAAAATTTTGTTTTACAGATTTTATTATTGTTGTAGTTTAATCTGTATTCACTGTTTCATATATAAGATTCTATTTCACTAATTACAATTACGCATTATTTTACAAATTTTTGAAAACGCATCGGCGCCGGCGGAATTCGAACCTAAGATCCTCGGAATAGTAACCTAATACGCTAACGCTAATCGTACACTTGTGATATTGTTAATAAAAAGTTATATTAGAAGTAAAGCTGATTTGAACAGGAAGAAACTTACATCTTGAGTACCGTGCGAACACTCTTACTAACCCTTTAATTATTTAGTCTTAGATATTTTAAATATAAACTATATAAATAATTAAAACCTGTTTCTGCCCATGGCCAAACCAATAAAGATAGTCAAAAAAATAGCAATTGGAAATAGTACCAGAGCATGAAAGAACATTATTGACGTAAAAAGAGTACGTTGCAAAAGTTAATTTTACAATTAATTGTTATAAACAAATTGTTAAAAGTTGACTGTAGAGAAAAACTAATTGCGCCAATCGATTCAACGGGAAAAATTACCAAAGAAAATATACGATTTTTTTATTGTTACAGTTGTTATAATTGTTATAAACAAATAAATTGCATAATTGATTTTGATAAAAAGATAATGATTGAATTCCGTAAAGCACATGATGTGCATAAATAATGTAACATTTTAGCCTTGTTTAACGTTCGGTGATCAACAAAGATTACGTCATGTGCATTATGTGCTTTACGAAACTCAAGTAATGTTGCATTCTTGTGTGACAAATGCTGACGTTTTCGTAATAGCAAGCTTGCTTACTATCTGTCATCAATCTGTCAATATATACAACGGATCTGTCTGTTATCAACTTCCAATCTGTCGTGCATTTTGACAAAGGGATAATGTTGCATTTTTGCGTGACAATTGCTAAAATTTTTGCAATAGCAAACTTGTTTAATATCTGTACCGGAAATAACAATGTATGCGGACCATATGCGGACCAAAATTTGTTGCCAATTTTCGCAGTTGCAGAAATGGTTATAAGGGTAGATAAGCATACATTTATTTATATTAATTATTTATGAAGAAATTATATCTCAATTTAAAGTGTTACTGCATTATAATTTGTTGACGAAAAATTGTCGTCAATAATAAACAAATATTGCCATGTCAACAAATTGTCGACAAGCTGTAATTTAGAAACTTCAACAATATTCATAGTATTCTGCTTCTTGTATCAAACTTTTGATATTATACGTGCCATCATTTTGCTCTCATATTGCTGTCATTATGACATATACGAATGCGAGCTCATGACGATCCGTCAGTTTGCTGTCAATATGTCGTGTTATTATTCATAAACGTTTGCTCTTAAAATTTCATTAACTGATGATGTGTTTTTGCTCTCCTGTTGCTAACTCAGTTCCACGTTAAACTCTGTAGTCAGCAAATTGACTGCAAGTTCACAATAATACATGCAGTGCATTAATTTGCCCGATGTGCTAAAACACACTTTGTTATCTGGGTTCTTTGGAACATTCTAAAAAAAAAAATCCTTATACGAAAATGTCGAGGGTATAATGGTTTACAAAATTATTCGCGAGTAAAGATTATGGAATCACAGAGCTGACATTTCGCGCGTTCAGGCATGGTGACATAACAAAGGGTGAAGGTACCAAGGGTACCTCTTGACGTTGAGGTTGTCATATAAATACGCAGTAACATTTTTATTAAGAAATTATTTCTATAGGAAACATATTTGTACATTATAATTAACGTTTTCAACAAAATATCAATTCAATAACAAGAAGTTACGATAATCGTTGGATCAGCTGTCAAACATATTGTCAACATATTCAATCTTTTTCATATTAACATAAATTATCGATATTATCGATGTATTACCATAAAAGTTCTTATCATATGAGCATAGTAATGAATTTATTTTGACAGCTGACCCAACGGCTATCGTAACATCTTGTTATTGAATTAATATTTTGTTGAAAACATTAATTATGCATATATGTATTGTACAAATATGTTTCCCATAGAAATAATTTCTTAATAAAAATGTCACTGCGTATTTATATGACAACCTCAATGTCAAAAGGTACCCTTGTGGTACCTTCATCCCTTGTCATGTCACCATGCCTGAGCATATCAGCTGTGTGATTCGTAAACTTTAATCGCGACTAATTTGAAAACCATTATACCCTCGACATTTTCATATTAGGATTTTTTTTCTTAGAATGTTCCAAAGAATCCGCTCTTAAGAGGAGATATGATCTTTTTGGGATACCCTGTATATAATTTCTTCATTTTGATCTAAAACCACTGGCAGCTTGGACTACATTATATATTTGTCTTTGTACAATTATTGATTAATTACTTTGATTTTTCTATTTCGATTTCTTTATTTATTAAAAACCCTCTCTCAAATGCATTCCCGTGACTAAGAATCAATATTTTCTTCATATATATCTGAAATTATAATTAAGAACAGTTCTCCAAAAATGATTCTTTGGTTCTATCTCTTGTGTTTCTTTAACAGTTCATTGAAACCTTTTTCACTAAGAGATTTAAACTATTTTTCAATCATATCACATTTCTTACCAAATAGCTAATTATTTTCAAGAAATAACTTTAGGGCTAAATCGCTTTAAACAGAATTAGAAGGCCTTGCTAAGAAAGTAGGATCACAAAAACTTATTGCTACATAATGTGTACTTAAGAAGAGATTTTTCCAACAGTTTTAATTAGTTCTTAACATTAACTGACATTCATTTCTAAATTAAAAAGTTTTTGAACAGTGAAACAAACAAATACAAATTCGAAAAGCTAAAAAAAAAGGAATATAACAACATCAGAAAAATTAAACTGATCAGGTTTTATTGTATCAAAAAGAACGAGCAGGTTAAAGACATGAATTACACATTTTCTAAACCGTTAACCTTTAATGATGAAAATAATCATTAATAACTTCATTAATTCCTTAAATTTTATTAGGTATGACAGTAAATCAATAGATAAATTGAATAATATGTGTGTGTGTGTGTGTGTGTGTGTGTGTGTGTGTGTGTAATTGATTTATAAATCTTACGGATACTAACATTCCAGAGATGTATCGAAATTAATACAACTAATTGTAAGAAGCAAATTTTGCTTTTCTATCAATCTAAATAAAAAGAATTTTACACGGAACTTTATTAAAAATATCGAAATGAGTAATATAGTTAGGTGTAACAAAATGAACAAAATAATCCGCAATAAGATTATCCTATAATTACATTTTTTAGATGAATCAATAAAAACCAAATCTGATTAATATGTTGAACTCAATGTTTAACTACTATACGTTTTGGTAAAAATAATCCGAACATATTTATACGAGCAGAGGAAATGTAGTGGTTGCAGTCAACCTTTTCGAGTCGATACCTTTCTTATTTATCGAATCATCCATAAGATCGGATTAATTTATGGGTTAGTAGATAGAATTATTCTACTCTTCCGTCCGAAATTCCACGAAAGGAACTTAAAACTGATTATTAATTTGCTATTAGATAACGTAAATTATTCTTTGGATATTTAATAAAATAAATATTAGACTGAAAAATCTAATATTTATTTTATTTTCTCTTCAATAATAAATTAAAATTTGAAGAACAAAAGACAGCAATAATGATAATATGAATGAATCTAAAAGAAAGCTGTAGCGATTTCGAACACCAAAAATGTGTCTGAGACAGAAACGTTTAACAAAGATGAATTAAAAGGGTACAGATGCTTAAACAGATTGGATAGGATAATTAAGGTACAAAAAGATAAAAATTCATTAACAACAAATAACAATGTAATTTTATAAGATAAATTGCAAAGACTACAACGCATTCTGTATAGGGCAAACCAAGAAAATGTTAAAAACTAGACTCATAAGCATCAGAGAGTATGTAAGCAAATATTAAGATGCATCCATCTAAACACTTGGTCATTTCAGAGTATATCATAAATTTCAACTATACCTTCAATTGGGAAAATATCAAAATTTTAGATCATGAACCCTCCACCCCCCAAAATATCACAAAAAATTAATATCGGAAATGTTCCATATAAATAAACAAATTAATGGTTTAAACCTAAACAAGGATGTTCGATGAGTCGTATTTTAATATTCTCGAGAGACTTGCAAACATTCGTTAAATAGAGAACGTAGATCCGACCCTTTATTTACGAATTATTTGAAAAAGATAACATATAACATTAACTATCGAGCGGTCAAACTGTGAAGACGTCTTGAAAGTTATCTCAAATATCCAGTTATTGCTACACTGTAAGTCTTTAAGTTATTAATGAAATATCAACAAATCGTATTTAGGACTTACGAAACTAAATTCTGTAAATTATTCTCTAAATAGATATGACAGGAATTGACCTTGATTAATTTATCGGATTTGAATTATCTTAGTTTTAAGATGTGCTGTTTGTGCAGGCTCTGATGCACTATAAGTTGTTTCAAAAGAATAGATGTATGGTTTTATTACTAATCGATACATCTGTAAAAAATATTTTTATTACTTAGACAAATTAGTGTATTGTTATGCTAAAGATGTGACTTTAAAAACAATTTGGAGATGGGAGATCTCGTAATCAAACGAAGAATCACCAACCGAAACTAAAAATGATTGAGAATGACTCAGAATTTTATATTTTAACTAGATGGGATTAAAATCTACATGCATGTAAAGAATGCGACTGAATGTATCTCAAAAAAATTTGCGTATGTTTTAGTCCCGTTATAATTAAGAATTTGTAGTTATAAGGTAGGAATCATTATTATTTAAGTAATATAATAGAGAGCTAAAAAGGATCAAGTTAGGTTGAAACATTTCGTCAAAATTTTGTAAACAAATTACTATTAAATGAGATCCAACACTTTATGCTCGTTTTAATTTGGTTTGGACTTATATGATTTATTACTTTCTGAACAGTTTTTCACTTTGCGCAGCTCAGCTGAATAATCTAATTTAATTTGTTCAGCAGAAAGAAGAGTATTATTATCATTGAGATCAATTTTTTCAATACCTTTTATATTCTCAAAACTTTACTTTTGACGAACATTGCCACGAGATCTTTCATTATACTTGTTAGAGAGGAATATAAAAAAGGAGCCATTGGTTTATCTATTTAGAATTCAATCAAGAATGACTCCAAAATATCAGCAATATGAGAAAAAATGTTAATTTAGGTTTTATCAATTTATCATTGACAACATCGGGAATTATTTTGTAAGTGAAAGTATTCATGTCTATATCCTTTTTCAGACCTACTTTTCAGACGTACTTTTTTAAGTTAAAAATGATGTCAATACATCGATCAGCTACTTGTTTATTATTTAGCCATCTAATAGCATAAAACTTCAAAAGTAACAATGTTGATACCGAATACAAAGTATTGTAAGATATAATCAGCTATTTGAATTTAGCGCTTACGTTTGGTGGCGTTTCGGTCGCGATACGCGCGCCACCACTTTTCTGTGATTGGGTCTTATGCCCACATTGAGAACACATTGTTCTTGTATTGATCGTTTGAAGTAACGACGGCGATCTCGTGCAAGATAGTAGAAGACTTGTATGAGCAAGCCAAGAAGCAAGATGTGTGTGTGTATCGCTTGAAAATAATTTGTCTAAATACCGGCAAATTTGAATTCTTCCCTCTGCCTTACAGTATAATCTGTTCTGCGAGAAGGAAGACTTTTTAAATAAACTATGGCTCTTAAAAACTCAATAATTTCGACTCAGTTGCTCTACAATCCATTTTAAAGGTGTTATTGATAACATGGAATTTACATAAACTCATAATAGAATCATTTGGATCATCGTCGGAACGAAGAGAAAACTTTAAATCTTTAGTAAATTTCAAATTTATATTAGGCCCATCCATGGAAACTTGTAGCATTTGTTTTAAATTTAAAGCTTTCAATTCACTCTTAAATGCATAATAAAAGATTTTTTGCTGTTGGCCAAGAAAAGCTGAACCAAAATATTTCACACAGATTTCGTTTAATATTTTACTCTAGTAGTCAACTGCAATGTCCATTTGTTAAGATTGTAAGCTCTTGTTTAAACTTTCATCAAAATAAATGACAAAGTATTAATTTTCAGTAATACCTTTCAACAAAATATAAAAATAGGGTGACAAATCATAAACAATCATGCACGCAATTTTGAATCGGTTCAATTGTAAATGTGTTATTACTAAACATGCGGCTCATTGACGTACGCGGCGTATGTCAGTGAGTCACACACTTACAATTAGTAGTGTGCGTGAGCGCATTACAGCTTTATTAATCATTATAGAAAAAAATGGTTCAGGATTTTTCGATTCAGTTTTTTCCAAGGAATAACGCTATATAATTAGTGAGCACTTTTTATGATACACCTTGTATATCTTTTTCTTATGTATTTTGATTAACTTGCGTAGAATCGTCAAAAATATAAAAAAATATGTAAGAAAATGATATCATATGTTATCCAAAATGCGCACAAATTAAAATTAGTATTAAACATATTCAAAACATCGGACTTTCGGTTAGGCTTGAGTCGGCAGATTTTTGTGAGAAAGTGCGAAGTGTGAGTTTAAGAGGTGGAGTCACAATCTATTTTAAAAATTATTTATCTTACAGTTATATGATGAAGATAAGAATATTATTTTGCAAAATCCAACTGGCAACCTCCACGTGGTGCACATTGGATAACGCTAATGCCGGCGGTAAATCTCATTTTTAAAGTATATTGTAATATTGTTTATACACAAAGTCATGTAATTCGAAAAACATGTATAAAAATAAAAAGAGTATTTTATACGAAAAGGTTAATTTTTGTAATTTGTCGAGAAAGATTTTCTAAAATGGTATCAAAAGTACGTAATTTTTCAGAGTAAAATAATGTTCTTATTTTCATTATATAACTGTAAAATAAATAATTTTCAAAAACAATCAAAAGCACATTAAATTTCCAAGCTTCGGAATGATTAAAAAAAATTTTTATCTGCGATGATTTGTCACCGAGTTGCAATGTCGGTAAAAAATGCAGATTTACCTTCAAAGTCGCGTAGTTTGATAAGAAAAAAATCGTACGAAAATTTAAAAAAAAGCATATTGTCAGTAAAACTGTGTACTTTCTTGTAAAAGTCTTAAATTTTTTGAGAAAAAATTTTATATCAAGCTGCAGAGTGTTGAATGTGCGAATTTTTAAGGAACAAAATAACTTGATCTTTTTTAAGATATAAAACTACGAGAATAAGAGATTTTAAAAACGGCCTCAAGCACATTAATATACAACTTTCAAGCTTTAAAATGCTTTTTTAGTTTTTTTCTACGATCATTTTTCACCGAGTTACAGCGATCTGAATATTGTGTAATTTGGAGCGTTTTAAAAGTGTTCCTTATTTTTTGTTGAGAAGTATATAAAAGTAACAAAATATTTTTAAGTAAAATATAACGTGTAGAATGAAGAATAGAGGTGGCTACTCTTGTGCAATAAATTATCTTTACAGCTTATAAAGCATTCAAATGTAAGCACGTGTACAATTTTCAATATGGCTACGATCATGTGATTTTGTCACCCTTACATCAAAGTTGCCAACGCTCAGTATCGGAACTGGTATAGCTAGACTGTGGTGGAGTGGAGTAGAAAGAGTGAATGATAGAGAGAGATAGGTGGAATGTTGGAGAGAGCAGAGAAGTGGAGAGAAAGAAGGGCAGAAACGATCAAGGTGGAAGGGAAGAAGAGAGTGCCAGGAGAATCTAGAGGATTTAGCGAAGAAAGGTTTAGGTATACAGTAAACAAGGAGTAGAAAGAGATCATAAAAGTATAACACATAGAGTGAGGCAAAGAGTAAGAAGAGCGAGATGGAGAACGTACTGAGGAAGAGATAGGTGCGATAGCGCTGGGGATAGTGTAGAGGAGCATGTGAAGAGAAAAAGGAAGATGTTGAGAAGAGACTCGATAGGGAAAAAGCAGGAAGTGGAAATATTTAAAAGGAGCGAAAAATTAGTTAGATCGCCGCAGGAAAAAGGCTTGAGGGAAGAGATAAAGGAGATGTTTATGAATCTGAAAGAAGAGGTGGAAGTGACAGAGAGATTGGAAAGAATGAAAAAGAATATAAGGAAGATGGGAAAAAAACAAAAGGAGGTGGAAAGAATGAGAGAGGAATTAAGAGTTAGAGAGGAAAGATGGAATAAAGAGAGAGAGGAATTTATGGAAAGGATTGAGAAGATAGAAAGAGAGTTAGAAGAATGGGAAGAGAAAGAAGAGGAGATAGAAAAAGAATTAGAAGAATGGGGGGGAGAAAGAGGGAATGAAGGGGAGGGGAGAAAGAGGGATAAAAGAGCGATGTAGGGAGCATGAAGTGGAAGAATGGAAGGAAACAGTCAGGAGATTAGAAAGGAAATGGGAGAAGAAAGAGAGAATAGGAGAAGGAACATTCTGGTAAAGAGATTGAAAGAAGGGAAGGAGGAAATAAAGGGAAAGTTAGAGATTTTGAGAATTAAGATTGGGAAGCAAGATTAAGGTGGAGGGTGTAAGAAGACTACACGTAGGTAAGAGAGAAAGGGGAAGTATGGTAGTTGTGATAGTGGAGAATGAAGAGATCAAGAGGGAGATATTGTTGAATAAATGGAAGCTAAGGAGGGGGGACGATTTGATAGGAGGATTTGACATAGCAGGAAAAAAGAATAAGGTGGAGGCTGAGAAGAACAGCAATCAATGAGGAGATAGGGGGAAGGAGGGTAAGGGTAGGACAATGGATTGAGTATGGTAGAGGTGGGACGAAGAAAGAGAAGAATTGAAGGATGTAAAAGAGAGAAAGTGGGAAGAGGTTAAGAAGAAGAGAAAGGAAAAGGTGGAAAAGCAAAAGGGCGGAGAGGATGGAGGGGGAGAGAGACAAGAGCAGGGGAAATGAGAAGAAAGGGAGGATTTTTTAAATCAGAGTGGAAATAGAGGTAGAGAAAAGAAGGGCGAAGGGAGATGGAAGGAAGGGAAAAGAGAAGGAGAAGAAGAGAAGAAATAGAGAGAAAGGATAGAGAGAAAAAGAAGAAAGAATTAAGAATAGAGGACTGAGAGGATTATTTTAAAAGACTTTTACGAGGAATAGAGAGAAGGGTAATAGGGGAGAAGGCAAAGATGGGAGACTAAAGGAGGAGAGAGTTGGATAAGGAAAAAATTGTTTTGAGAAAGATAAAAGATGGAAAAGCGATGGAGATAGAAGTGTGGAAGTATGGAGGAGTGGGCTTGGGGAATGTGTAACAGAATTTGGAAGACTGAAAGATGATCAGAAGATTGGAAAGAAGGAGCGTTGGTGTCGATTCTGAAAAGGGGGCAAGGGAAAGTAGTGGGTGACGATAAAGCCAACGCTATATAAAATATGTACGGCAGCATTGGCAGAAAGATTAAGCGAAGAAATGGAGGAAAAGAAGATTCCACCGAATCAAACGGGATTCAGGAAGGGGATAGATAATATTAGTGGACGATAGATAATATTTATATATTGAACTACCTTGTGAACAGGCAGATAGAAAAGAAGGGAGAAAAAATGGTGGCAGTTTTTGTAGATTTAAGAGCCATATTTGATTCAGTGGATAGGGGGATGTTGATAAAAGCGATGAGAAGGAGGTAAGGGAAGATTTGGGCGAGAGAGTTGCAGAAGTATTGAGAGAAACGAGAAGCAGGGTAGATAGGGAAATGGGAAGAGGTTTTTGGACAGTAAAAGGTGTGAGGCAGGAATGTTTATTGAACCCCATTACATTTAATTTATTGGTTACGGTTTTAGAAGAGATGGGAAGGGTGAAATGAGGAGGAGTAAAATTGGGGGAGGCAAAATCTATACTGTCATATACAAACGATATGGTGTTACTGGCGAAGGGAGAGGGAGATAAAAAATATATTAAAAAGGTTAAAAAGATATTTGGATAAAAAAGATTTTGGAATTGAATACGAAGAAAACAAAGGTATTAAGATTTAGAGAAGAAGGAGGAAGGATGAGTAAGTTTGAATGGAGATGAAAGGGAAAGGAGATAGAGAAAGTGAAAGAATACAAGTATTTAATGTATATGTTTTAAAGAAATGGAGGACAGGAGACATAGGAGAGAGTAGCAAAGGCGGCGGCAATAATGGGTCAGATATGTGGTATTGAAAAAAGGAAGTTCGGGAGAGACTGGAGAAGAAAGTTATGGTTATTTGATATTTTGGTGTAGACGGTGACGGTGTGGAAATTTGGGAAAAAAGGAAGGGAAGAAGCTTGGCAGGAGGCTTGTGGGAGGATTTAGGAAGAGAGAGAGAGGAATGGTTGAGAGATTTAGAAGAAAGATGAAGGAGGGAGAATTGAATTACACTCAGGCGAGAGGAGGAAGGATGGGAGAGGCAGAGGAAGGGAGAGACAGAGAGAGATTGAGGGAATGAATGGGTGAGGAACAGTAGGAAAAAATAGTAAAAAAAATTGTAAACGGAAGCGGAAGTTTTTAAGGCATCGAGAGAAGGAGAAAGATAAGAGAATAAGTAGATGAGCGGAGCGAGAGTGGCGATAGGATAGGCAGAGCGTATGAGCGAGCCATTTAGGTTTAGGTAAAGATTTAGGTTAAATTAGATTTAAGATAGATTTAATGTAGAGGATTATATTGTAGGAAAGAGTAGAGTAAGTCGGACATATTTGCAGTTTTTGCTCTCTAGGCGCAAATAAAGTCCGATCGTAAAACCGAAGGTGTCGTTGTAATTTAATTCCCTTCATTTTTGCTTCAAACCATTTTGACGTGTTTCTTACCTATGTTTAACTATAATGGAAAATGTAAAAACGCTTTTTCCAGTCCGATTTGGTACTGGTTTCAAAGTCCAAGGTTGGTGGACCACTCCTTGGTCCAAATCAAACACTTCTATTTTTATCGACTTTTTAAAATAGAATTTTAAAAGATTTTAATGTATTTTTTTTTTAGTATTGAGTAAAGAAACAAGCAATTTGCCAGTAAAAAAATAAAAATTTAAAAAAAAAACGAATTAGTGACAGTTTATATAATTAGATGTTTCCCAGTTATGTTATGATATAGTTATTATACAATTAGAGTTGAAATCAATAAAATTTAATTATTCCGAGTCTGATGACTCATAATATTTTATTAATTTAACATCTCTAGAACCAGATTTGGTCGGCCGATCACCAGTGCTACGATCAGGTTGCAATTCCGATGTAAAAGTCCGATTTGGACAAGAGTCCTTTCGAACTTTGGAACAAATTTTACAATAAATCGCAAAAGTGATCACAAAATGATTGATATTTTTGAATTCTACACTCTTTAATTATTTTAAATCAATTACTCTTCAAAATTTTAGTATCTTTTAAATAATGATTTAAAAGGATTTTTTTTAAACAAATTTTTGCACGATGAAAATACATATTCGCGTCTATTCTACGCATGTTATGACAGAGAACTGTCAAACTACTGTCACATGTTCGGTGTCTTATAATATCATTTACATTATAAATGATACGCAAATCTGCTTAACCGTATTCATTAAAATTAAAAAGGTCCTATTTGGAACACGGCCCGATTTAGCACTCTCCCCCATATATAAATGTAATCCCAAGGAGATCATTAAACGTAACATGTTCAAAACATAGAAGTGCGTCAACCAAAGTTCATGTTTACGAATACATTTTCTTATCGAACAACAATATAATCATTTGACCATCTCACGCAAAATGTTTTTATACACAGTAATTAATCTATAAAATGTAAACTCTTTAATTTTGTGCAAAATGATCGAATGCAGTCAGTGTATGCGCGACTGTGACAGCAATTGTCACAATGCGTTGTCACAATTTGGGAATTCGGCATAAAAGTTTTCCCTTCGATCCGATTTCTCGTCGTCTTCCCGCGCAAGAAGGAGATAACGTCTTGACCGAAGAAGATTCTGAAGAATAGACAAAGAGTAAGGAAGAGGATCTCACAGGAGTGCTTTGATAATTTCTGGGACATTAGAGAGAAAATCGGCAACGAGACATCCTAGTTTTCCGGTGTTATACTTCCTGTTTGGACCAAAAGCGGGGAGGAGAAGGAGGTGGAGAAGGAGGGCGATTTTTTGTAAAAATGTAAGTACTATTTTTTTTAATTTTGGAGTCTATATTATTTTTTTACATAACTTCCCCTTAAAGATAATGAATTTTATCGTTTTTAGAAACTTTATACAAAAGTTTTATGATATTTCATACTCTGTATAACGGTGTATTCACTTCTAAAATATCAAATTTTTTAACTTATTCCTACAATGCTGTCATTTCGTTTTCTTAAAAATTGAATCGTAAAACCATAATATTATTATATATAAATAAATTCGGTATTCGATGAACTTTTATTTTTGTCCTTACAAAATTTTGCAAAATTAATGAGTAGGGGTGGGAAGTTACAAAATTGGATTTTTTCAAAAAAGTAAATACACCGTTATACGGAGTATAAAAAAACTATAAAGCTTTTGTATGAAACATTTTTTTATATACCTCACAGTTTCAAAGATATTTGCTAAAAACAAAAAATCCATTATTTTCGAGGTGTTTCAACCCTTGAACCTCGAGATAAGCAGATAAGAAAAGAATATGAATCTAATATTTTTTTTATGTTCTATAATTCTATAACATACAAAACTCATCAGAATCGAGGAGGGACAGTTTCGACGGTTCCCTTGTTAGACAATTCTAATATCCAATATAAACGATATTCTAATAAATAAATCTGGACTCGTGAAATTGTCAAACAAGAAAGAGATACGGCGAATGCGAGTC
>QKQZ01021930.1:0-19766 GCA_003595255.1 Solenopsis fugax | reverse complement strand
AGGCGTTCTTATTTCAATTTGTATGTATTACATTAACGGTCGAATATCTCCAATTTTAAATATCTTTCTACTTGATTAATTAAAGGCGTAATTAAATAGCAATGTAGACAGATTTCTATTTCACCGCATATGTACGATTAAGCATCGGCCCGCATGATGGAAGAGCAGAAATGGCGATTCTTCAACGAAATCTTCCAATATTTCTTCATCTTGTATTATCCAGACCGCGGCAGCTCATCGCGTGAGAGTGCAGTGATAAAACAAGTTATCGCCGTAACAGCAAGATGTGTGGTGTACTCCTCCGCAGGAAAATGTGCATAAATTTTTCGTGCGTGTTCGCTTTAAAGCGAAAAAATTAATAAAGGGGTAATCACCAGCAGCGATATCAACACCTGGCACTTAGTCGCAGTATCAATACCGCAATTATCAAAGCCGCGTGCTTATACTCACTAATTCTTTTCCTCTCATCGCAATAAAAACAAAAATAGTAATCCGTATGAACCGTACACAAAGCAAGGCGAGCGGCGTTTTCAAAAAGTCATCCAAGCACAAAATATCACACAGAGTCGCAAATTGCAATCGCCAATTAGGATTACGCCGGATTGGTCGTTCGGTCGACGATATTCGCGGTATTACGATTCGCGAGCGCGTATATCGAATTCGAAGCCTTGATATCGACCGCGACACTCATCATCCGGGATCACGGCCCATAATCCGAATCGATCCCGCGTCAATAGCTAGGCATACAAGAGCGGGCTTTTTTTTATGGATTTGGTCTATGGGTTAAATCCGGAGGATTAAGCCCGGTGGATTGAGTCCGGCGAACCTGATCTCCCGTTGTCCACTAACGTGACTTTGTTCACGAATCTGCTCGCGCAAAATTCAAATTCATTAATTAGCAACTTGAAAATTCGCCGAAAAATTAAAGGATTTCTTAGAGACTTCTATTGTCACTTTAGAATTTATTCTATTTTCTATCAGCAATTTGCCACTCTATACCAGCAAAACGTTAAGGATGTATGGGTCATATCTCAAAAAAACATTACCAAAAATACAAAAATTCCATTAAATATTCTAGTACTAGAATTTGTGTAAAATTTGAGCACAATTCATTTGTTGTTTTGAAAGTTATTTAATTTTTTGTTTACTCTTGATTCTTATGCACAAAATCGCATTTTGTAGTACTAATATTATTTATATACTAATAATATAATTATATATATTTATATATTAATATAATAATTTATATATTTATATATTAAACTGTATTATATTATATTTATTTACAAATTTGATGGAGAAGTAGCATTACCAATTAAAACAAAATTGTTAAACTAATAAAACTCTACTAAATATTCGTGCAAAAATTTATTTAAAATCCACTTACTCATTTAAAAGTTATTTATTTAAAATTGCAACAAATGGTAATTTTCGCTGCAAAAACTATTATAAATCAAATTTTTCATTGTTTTCTTCTTTGAAGCTAGTATCAAGGCCAACATTTGGACATTCGCGACCAAAATTTTTTGTTGTTGATTAGGAAAAGAAAAGAATAAACTTAGAAAAGCCTTCAGTTTTTGAATTTCGATAACTTTTAGCTCGTATTATATAGTCAAAACATCTTTAAGGCCGATATTCATAGTCACAATTTTCAATCTTTAAAAGAAAAAAAATGAATAAATTTATGAATAATCTGTAATTAATAAGTAACTTAACAATATTTGGCTCACAGAATTCAATCAAATATAATTACGTTTTCAATCAAAAACAGAAAATTATTTACGATGAATTACTAGAAATTCCGGCCTAAAATGAACAAGCCTAACTAATGCGGTAAAAACAGTCCGTTAGGCTTATTTCTAATGAGGGAATTCGATTCACGGAGTTAATTCATATCGGCGCAAATACGTCAAAACATTCCGGTTCTCTTGCGGAAGATGAAACCGACCTTTTAGCGACACAACATAGCGACTCGCATCTCTGCGACACAAGTGCGTATGATAATGCGCTGTACTACCCGGCTCTCGTTCGTGCACACGACATGTGCAAGCTGAGAGCACACGCATTCTCGATGGCAAGCTCAAAGCAACAATTGCACGCGTTATTCCGCATTAATACGGATAAAGCGACTGTGGCATGTCCACCGTGTCTACATACTCTAGCTCTTTCCATTTCCCTCTTGTTCTCGTATGCATCACCCTTTGCGTTTCTCCCCTCTTCCCACCCCTTCTCACCCTACATCGCGCCACGCTCGATTTCCGCATTCTCTCTTTGCTCTCCATGCTTTCCATCTGCCGCACGCCTCTCTTCGCTCGTGCTTCTGGCATATCAGCACTTTTCCCGTCGCTACAGTTTGCATTTGATTAATTCCGCCTTCACTTACAGTTAATTCGGCACTGATTAACTCCGCTTTTGCCAAGAAAGCGTGCAGGCGGAGAAGAAGAGAGGAAAAAAAGGAAACGCAACGCTGCAACTCAGGGAGTGTCAGAGACGATATAAATACTCGTATTTATTTAGTGTGTACCGACAGAAAAATTCAAATTCCTAAGAAAAAGACCTCGTATCATCGTTCAATAAAAGAAAGGGGACCGCGAAGAAGCTTAGCCTAATGCTTCTGCGAGCGCAGAGAGAGGCACGCGGTCATTTACTGGAGGTGAACGTGGGAATGGAAGTGTCAAAGTCGACGGCTCCCGGCGGCCAGAGTTTAACGCGCGCGTTATTTCGGGAGCTACGAAACGCGCTCCTGCGCCAATGACAAATTGAACGTGTCGCAGCTTTCAAGGGGAATTTTGGGAAAAAATTTTTCTTTTTTTTCCTCGACCGTTACAGGGCTCAGTGATGTATTATCGGCACGAGCCACGACGTTTCCCGACGCAAAAATAAATTCCTTCCGCGCTTTCTATCGCAACGTTCGAGCACTTGTCATTTCCAACCATATCTCTGCAATTTACCGCACATCTAAAAAAAAAGACTTTAGACAAAAAGAAGATTGAGAAATATATGAGCTCTCTCTCTCTCATAAACAACGTGTAGAGAAGCGGATCATATTTGTACGAGGGAGTTTCAAGTTAATTAATTCATATCAGATATTTAAATAAATAAATAAATTTTTAATATCAAAATATTTATCGTAATTATATATCGTAATACAAAAGTTTGGACGACGTATGAATAGGTTTCACTGATCAACAGTCGCATAAAAAAGTTACCCTTTGATTCTTGGAGAAGGCTGACCATACATGGACATATACTACTGTGGATTTAACATGATACTTTTTCCGCATCCATTATTTATGCTTCTTCGAAAATAAAAGTTTCATACACCATACGCGCGGGGCAATAAAATGCAAGTGCAGTTCACGAAATACTTTATGCGCCGTATTTTACCGGGTGTCTTAATTTAGCGTCCAAGTTAGTCTCCGCGGGCNGGGTGTCTTAATTTAGCGTCCAAGTTAGTCTCCGCGGGCGTACTCACGGTACGTTCGTCCTCTCTCTCTCTCTCTCTCTCTCTCTCTCGCCTCTCGCCCCTTTAAAAGTATTTTCCACAAGGGTGCAACATTCGCGGGGAGCGCGGAGGCGGAACGGCGCAGCGGAGGGAGCGGTGTTCTTGGTCAGCATGGGCCCCGGAGACGACGACGCGTGTTTTCAATTATTTCGCAGCGCGCCGCGATCGGGATGGGTGCGTCGGAACGACTGAGAGAACCGTCGCGTCGGGGTGCACGGCCCCCGATGTCGAGGCAATTTACATTTTTAGCCAATATTCGAGCCATTCCACCGCCGTCAGCTCGATCGGAACGTAATACACCCTCGCTCATCCCCCTTTCGTCCGCGACCCTCTTTTTCTCCACCCCACTCCCCTCTCTCATTCTCTCGCTCACCCTCTTCGCACGCATACCGATTTCACGTCGTCTCGTTGAAGTTGGCGTAACCTGTTGCCGAATTCGTCGGTAGCACGGTATTGATTGAACGCCGCCAGTTAAGAAGACTCAATCTTAATTCTCCGTCGTTTCGTACCATTCGGTTTAATTGAATCGTTACTTTATTCAATTTTATTATTTATTTGCGCCCGCGCAAAGTTGTCCTGTTTACTTATTCTCGTTTTTTCATTATTATTATTATTATTATTATACTTGGATAAACTTGACAAATACGAGTTAACTATCTATAATCCGCCGAACATTTCCTCCGCCTGAACAAGCAGGAGGATGGCGGGAGAAGGGCAGAAAGGAGGGCACGTACTCACGGAATCCTAGGGAAACCTCTTGCTTCCTTCCAGCTATTCCCGGAGGAGCAGCGGCGGGTACCCAAGTTAGGCACGGATCGTTAATTCTGCTATGAATATGCCGAGTTACGGCACAGTTGCAGTCTTACTTAACTGATATATCCTCCAGCTATCATCTTCTGGCTGTTTTGACTACGAGTTTATCTCAAGTAACTATCTAAAAACATCGTGTTCTACCTATTACATGGTGCGCAAAGGGTCTCATTTGCCGGTTCTGCCGTTTGATATAAATCATCCGGAAACTCTCGCAAGTATACGCACCGATGTACTGAAAAAAGAAAAGACTGGTTACACCTACAAAATGTATAGTGAAATAGTATCAATTAAATATTTGGTCAATGTAACCAAAAATAATTTTACTTTTCTAAATATTTAGTAACTCACACCAGATTTGATAATACTTACTAAACATTTAGTAAAATAAAATTATTTTTTGGTTATATTGACAAAATATTTAATCGCTACTATTTCACTATACATTTGGTAGTTATGATCAGACATTTTTTTTCAGCGCAAGATTACAGCGATCAACAATGACGAACATCATCATCAGACCGACGAAAGAACAATTTATATCATTCATCAAAATGCCGTAATATCAGGAAATTCGCGATTGTGCGTCAGACAATCGCCTCAAGGTCTTCCATTATCGCAGCCGACCCATTATAACGATTGTCGCTGGACGATAACGTCGACAAAGCGCCAACGTCGCGAATTCGGTTTCTCTGCGAGCGCGATACGCGCATAGAAACATTAGCGCCGAGCATTAGCGGACGCTAATGTACTCGCAATCAAAGTAATCGACGTCGATAGACAGTTGCCGTGCCGGTGTTCCGCGATTATCGGTACGATCTCGCGAAACTGGCGGGATCCCGGGCAACAGGTTCCGCGCGTGGCTCTCGCTGCAACGACCACCAGCACCGAATTGAATTCCAGCCAGATTGTAAATGCGATTGCAGGCGGCGGCACGCGCCACGTTACGACATTAAAGCGCGCCGGCGTCATCGCGGATAATCGATCGCCATTGTTTCGCGCGGAGAGAGAAAAAAAGAGAGAGAGAGAGAAAGAGAGATGTCTGCAGGATTAGCGTTACGTTTATAGGGCGCTGTGCGTTTTATGGTACGTTCACTCTTTCCACTCTTAATTCCGCTGTTCACGATACGTGCAAGATTGAACGGAATGGTACAAGTCGTAAAATAAAAAGCCTTTTACGCATCAATTTGCATGGGCAATTATTTTCACTTTATCCTTGACAAAGAGAGTGTGCTCTTTCGCCAAATCGTAAAAAGTTATTGTGCTGGAGAAACTGGATTCTGCGTTAAATCACGCGCATCCCAAAATCCGAGATATCCATAATTTCGAGGACTAATAATACATCCTTAGTATCAACGTTTATAAAAAAAGAGAAGATAATCGGGAGTCTTTTTTTCGCTCCTAGCTGCAAAACGAGTCAGAAGGATAGTGAACGGTATATCTGAGATGCTTTAGAACGGCGGAGTCTCCGAGCATCTCGTGTGGAATGTATTACGCAATCCTTAGACGGCGCCGAAGGAAATGTGTCCCAGACGAGAAGGCGTCATCCTGCGAAAGCGTGCACGGGTTTATAACGTAATAAATTGCGGTTCGTTAAACAGTTAATGGAGTTCGTCTAGCGGCACCCCCGCCGTCGATGGAATTACGAAGAGGCGACGGCGGCGGCGGCGGCTTCCCCTTGCACGGCACGCTTTGCGAATTATTATCGACAGGTTAATCCTTTGGTTACGAACAGCTGCGAAGAATGTTCCCTACGGCTATTGAGCTAGGAGCATGCAACAGGGAAAACCAACGCTTCAGCTACAGCGAAATAGTGGTAAAGTTAATAATATCAGGGATTTTAAGAGCTACAATGCTTAGGCATTTTGACATAAAAATACCGAAAGAGAAACTTGAATTTTGAAAAAAAAAAAAAAATGATATTAGAGACTTTATCAACAATAATAAGATTAAGATTAATGAAATGTCAAACATAAAGATGAAGGGGCCAATATCGATCTAGGCAGCAGATGGTGGCTAAAAATTTTTGTGTTAATTTTTACAATCTTCACATAAACTGTACGCATATTGTCTTGAAACATAATCCTTAACCGAAACCGGAATACGTAATATAACAAATTAAATTGACGAGCAATTTAAAATTCACACAAAAATTATTAAAATTGTAAACATTCACGAAAAAATTATTATTATGCCGCCAAGATTCGCTGTAGACCGAGAAGAATTCAGGTTGAGGTATCATTTTTTGCAAATAATTCTGTATAGTTTTTTAAGATGCTCGTTAGCATCAGAATTATCAAATTGCTCGTCAATTTAACTTGTGATATTACGTATTCCGGCGTCGGATTTAAAGACTATGTTCGCAATGTGATTTATGTGAGCTGGAGAATGTAAAAATTCACAAAAATTATTATTAGGCACCAAGACCGATACACTGGCCCTGCTATATTTTTATTTTGGAATCTTCATATTTTTCGTTATAACCGTGGAAAAAAGTACTACAACAAAGCAGCTTGATCTCTTAAGTACGAAATAAAAATTCCGCAATTTCGCAATAAACTGAAAAGCTCGTCCTGTTCGTTTCTAGGAAGAGCGAGGATGAAGAAAAAAATCTCTTTTATTATGTTTAAGCAAAGTGCGAGAACAAGATTCTTTTAATAATTTGGCGCGAAAACGCGTGGCAGCGCGGCGATTTAATATCGGCTCAAAAAGACAATGCTGTCAGAATATCTTTATGAGGCGCAAGCTTAATTACCTTCGGCATCTAGCGCCTCGAGCGCAACAAGCCTCCTTCCTTCTGCAGAAATTTACTATCTTTCTGACGCAGAGAGTTGGCGCAGAGCTTCTCGGCCCCTTTTTGGATCTCGTCTTTACACACACACACACACACACACACACACACACACACACACACACACACACAAACATACACACACACATAAATTCCGCTATATGTGTCTTAGTCCTGTCGACGTCGCCGCAGCCTCAAAACATAATTAAAATTTTCTAATTAAGAATTTCGATAAGGAAGCGGGCGCTCGCTTCTATATCCCGCAAAAGAGACGGCTTTGCCTTGTCAAGACCTCGTCCTTTCTTCCCACGTCCCCTCACCGACGAATCCTTCGCGACCCTCGTTCGCCTTTGCCTTCGCCTCGTTTAATATCGAGGCCGCTCCTGATGCACCCTCTACGTTTACCGAATTAACGAATCCGAGAACGCTGCGCCCAAAGGCGGCTCTGTATCCCTCTTTCATTCTTCTCGAGGCCATCCTGATTTCGTAGCTTAACCGAAAGTCGATATCTCGGCGCTTGATTTAATTCGGCTGCTTATTTTGCAGCCTTATAACCATTCTATAATCTTATCTATATTTAAATTATTATTAATACCGTCCATCCTTATCTTTTCTTCTACAATTCCTCTTGTATAATCCAAGAAATCAATTCATCGCTCCTTCCATTCAAAATTCTTGATGATTAGCAGTACAGTTGTTAAACAATCAAACAAATACAGCGGAAAAACTATATTGAGACAGACGCGTTTCGGAAATAGTAGAGATACATCTCGTGCCGTAATCGCACATTATCATCGAACATCGAGACGTCGGATACGAGGCTGCGAGATGGATAATCGAAGGACGGGTACTCCGATTCGGCGAGAGATCAATCGTGCGAATTACGAAGAGACGTGAAATACCGGTGTTACGTTTCCAACTGTATCCCATTCGCCGCAGCTCCTGGGACGAAGACTTAATCAGAATAACCGAAATTCCAGACTCCGGGACTCCGAGCCTCCGAAGCACCCAATTCCGGGTTAACCTCGTTCGTCCTTGTAACTAAGTGCCGCGATCCTGTCGTGGATTCTCGTTTCGGTGCTTAATCGACTCGGCGGCTGCTCATACGCGTCGCTGATCGAAAACCAAAATTCTCAATCGATCGATCACGGATGTCGACAAATTGAGACGTGTAGAATTCAATAATTACATCCTCGGAGAGAGGAAAACGTTCCAGATCCGCGAATCTGGAGATACAAGAAAGGGACGATATATATCACTCGGAAGATATTTGCTACAACAATGACATAACTAAAAAATTAGAGGAAAGACATAATCCTCTTAAAGCGGCACCCCCATTATTTCTTTGAAAACTAAACATCACACTGTATTAATACAG
The DNA here is from genome assembly GCA_003595255.1 of Solenopsis fugax. Taxonomy (NCBI): domain Eukaryota; kingdom Metazoa; phylum Arthropoda; class Insecta; order Hymenoptera; family Formicidae; genus Solenopsis; species Solenopsis fugax. Next base: position 11,282 of record QKQZ01021930.1, on the reverse strand, counting down.
ATAAAAACATGAACTGCTTAGACCATCGACAATTAAAGAAATAAAAAACTATAGTTCATACATTCATAGCTTTTCTCTACATAAAATCTGTTAAAAACGAATGTTGAAAAGCGAAAATAAAGTTTAACACGATTTTCTCTTACAAATTGCTTAGTTTAAACAATAGTGAATATTATTGATAATATTAGATCATTTTACATGTTTGTAGCTTCCTAAAACTGTTTTATGTTTTTCTCTTTCATATTTTCCTCGTAGTACAGTTTAGAATATGAAATCGCTATGTAGCATAAAGCAGTACATCTCTAAAAACAGACAGTAACGACGAAATCTTCAACAACAATATCGACAGATGTTTTATGAATTTTTTCACATTTTCTTTAATGCCTTAAGGTAGGAAAAACAGCATCGGACGCGACAGATCAACGTATATACTAATATGGTGCCAAAAAAACCATATAAAGTAAGAGGATTCAATTCTAGCTTTTTAATTTTATAACCTTTGTTGCTTAATACAAAAAATATTTTTTATTACTTAGTTTATAAATTTATTTTAGAGTTAACTGTTTTCCTACGAGACCATGTCTGAATTCTGCTATTACTGCTTACTGTGTCAGTTTTAGGACTTAATTTCTCAGACGCTCTTTTTGAGTTACATGAAAACATTAATTATTACAAATATGAAACAGTATTATAAAAACTACTACACCATTTAATTTTAACAGAAAACACTTTCTAGTGTGTATTCATGTTTCTAAAATATTTATTTTAACTTTTGTTTAAGAAATATTACCCAAAAACTAAGTAGCATATCAGTATTGGTGTCTTTTCTCTACTATTTTTTTAGTTGTCTGCAAAAAAAAAGAGAATTTAACACACCGAGTAAATGATACTTTTATCTTCTACAATCAATAAACCAGATCATTATATCAAAATTGCATTTAAAAATGATATTATATTCAAACTGGGTAACTAGGTTTTTTTTTTTAAATTATGTCATTGTTGCAGCAAATGAGCGATATGTTTCCCGATTTCTGTTAAATTATTTCGCGACGAAAAAAATAAAATATATATTAAATTTAAAGTTATTATCAAAGATAATCGTGTATTCTTTCAGTATTTAAGTAATTAATAATCCGGCAATTACAAGCAATACACAAGTTTTCTAGAAAATAAAAACTCATATCATGCAACGAAATAAACCTGAATTAGCCTGGATTTTATCGGAAACATTTTCACCAATATTAAACTGAAAAAGCGTTTCAAATATACATTTAGGAGAGCCCAATTAATGCACGTTGTGAATCGTACAAATTAGTACATTTATAACGGCATTGCTTCTTGATATGTGATATTGCCTCGCTCTACATAAAAAAAAAACTTTTTGATAGATTCGACATAAAAAAACAGTTCTAAAATAGAATGTTTTTTTTTTTTAATGATTAAAGCTGATCTATTATATATATCAGAACAGTTCGATAGAACAATTTTTTTTTTCGTAAAACATCCAAAGGACCGAAAAAAATCGCATTATGAAATACTTTCAAATTGGCCGAGGAATTTATAATATAGAGAAAATACGCGACGCCTAATACATCCTGCATATTTGTGATGTAATATCCTTAATAAAGCTTTCGATGAAAAATGTCTTTTCGAAATTCCTCAAGGCCCCCATTAGCACGCGAGAATTTCACCAATACACTTACGGGTAAAGAATGTCGGGCGCCGAAAGGATTTTACCCCCCGTAACGACGTAATGAATCTAGGGCAACTCGCTCGAATGATCATACCGTTTCCATTTTTCCAACGGATCGCGCGTGTCGGAGGGTGTACATGGAAGTTTTATCTTCCGCCCGTGTCTGAGTTTCACCTCGCGGAGATGAGGCGCGCGTGTAAACGAGACGCGAAAGAAACATTAATTCCTGATGTACACAGCGAAATGAGGTAACATTAGCAGCATTCCAGGCAAACGAGCACGAGCGATTTACCGCGCGAATGACTGGTATCGGTGGAACCCTGTTTAAAATCCTCTCTCTCTCTCTCTCTCCTTCCCTCCCCCCCCTTCTCGCCCTCCGCTCTGACGGAAAATTGGAGCCCGACACTAATTGAAAGTCGATTGAATGCGATGAATGCATCGGTTGGTTTGGTCGATTCCCCGCCCCTCCTCCATCCGGAAATCGCGGCATTCTCATTTCTTCCCCTCTCTTGCCGGTAGTCTCTGTCTTTGTTGCCGCGGGAAAATACACGGAAAAGCTTTCGATTCGCCCGGAGATCTCTTTGTGCCGAGCGAAATGCGGCAGAGAGGTAGGGGTATTTAACCCTTAACCACGGCGGCCTGGCTCGCACTTTGGCCGAAATGCAATTCGCGAATTACAGATGCTTAACGCGAGTTCATTTTACATTTGCGTTTAAGGCGAACAATTTGCATTGAGAGCAATGTCTCCTGTTTAGCATTCATTCAAGAATCAAAGGTAGCCAGAGTGAGAAATATTGTGATGCAGGCATCTGCGCAATATATAGTCACTCGTAAAAAAAATGCGGACTTTTGTTATTAGCGCATAAACCAATGAGTGTTTTTAACAGCACTGACACTCCTAAAAAATTAGCGATTCAATCAACGTATAGATTTGTGTGACAAAAAGTCGAAGCGAGACGAGAAATGTCGTCGGTGAGACCGGCTAATCAATCGTCGTCTCGACTACTGAAATTCCGGCGGAAACCTATTAAGAATAACGATCGCACCTCCAATGCCTGGAGCGGCAGTTGCGCCTCCGTCGTCGTATTTTGACGGGCGTCTGCGATTTCTGTTGACGACACTGATACAGTTCTAAGACTCGTGCAAGTTTCCCAAGGAGAGCTTCGAGGCGCCACGAAGCCCTCCTCCTCTCACGCCCACGCGCCCTCGATGTCTAATTAGTTATTACTAATCGTTGTGAGTAGTTTGGCAGTAGTTCGATTTGCGGGCGCATTCGCGTCGCGGCGACGCATTGAGGCGAGGCAAGGTAGGGGGGTGTGAGACGGTGGAGATTTCAGAAATTCGCGTCAGAAGGGTAAAGGTTGCGCCCCCGCTCAAGTAGCCGAGTTATATACGGAAACTCGTATCTCCCGTTTAGCGATGACGGGCGCGTGTTTTGCATCTCGAATGACGTAACGAGATTCGAAGCATAAATTTAATCTGCGCGTTCGTTTTCGATTACCTTCTGATCTTCCCCTTTACTCGTGTGTCAATGAAGAATCAAATACGACGGCGATCCAAAGGATTAGAATATTTACTCCGGTATTTACGCCACGCGAAGATTTACGTCGCAAAAGTCAGAAAAATAGAAAGAGTGGAAATAACTTGCTCGCATCCACTCTCTTATATGCCTTTATGTTACATTAGTATCGTGCTTTAACATTTCATTGTTAGTATTGACGAAATCATTGTAATCAATTTGTCAATGTTATAAGTGGGCAACGATGTATTACAATCTACGTAAAATAATTACTCTCTCTATGTAAAAGGTTTAGTAATTATTTCGTACATAAGTGTAAAGAGATAATAAAGGATGGAGTACACAAGTGAAAAATATAAGTGCTTAGCTCTCGTATTCAACTTTGTTCAACACTGAGAGAAGAATTGTTATAGTGACAACTACAAAGGGACATCTATACAAATTTTGTTAATAGAATTATAGTATATAGTTAAGTGAACTATATTATAGTTATTGCAACTAAGTTAGTGGCTAAGAAAACTAATAAAAAATAGTTGCAGTAATTACTATATATATATTACATAGCGTATTACATAATATAGTTCACTAAACTATATATTATAATTCTATTAAAACAATTTGTATGGTTGTCCCCTTAGTTGCCACCACTACAATTTTTTCGCTTAGTGAACTTAATTGACCCACTCTTGAGTGACCATAGATTCCACTTCTTTTAATATGCAAAAATGTAAGAGTTTTTTAAAGTTTTTTTTTTCAAATATAAGAAAATAAATATTTCCTATTTCTAATTTTTTTTATAGTATTAGATAGCATAAAGTTTTTATCGTTTACAGTTCATTTTCCTTAAACATAGTAAAGTACTTGATAAATTAAATTTTCGTTAGGTGCAGCTATCTAATTAGCAGTTCAAACATTAAACTTTCATCATTTACACAGTTTAAAACAGTTCTAATAACGAGATAAAAAAATTGCATAGAATCAAATGACAAAAGCAGAAGCCATGATCGAGAAAGGCGATATCGCCTTCATTACTTTATTTGTCGTAAAAACCGAGACAAGTTGCTTTCGGGACGTGGGAACAAAGAATAATAGCGGTATTACTTTCTCGAGAAATACGCTAATGACGCGCCGTAGTGACAATAAGAAAATCTTGTCGGTAGTCAGCTGTTATTTATTACCGTCAGGTGCATCTGCACATTTCAGAAAAAGCTTTGCTATCACGTAATTTCCATCGTAAATATTTTAAGCCAAAAATTTCATAAAATATTTCGAAAAATGGGGTACGCAGCCTCGATACGCGTAATATCGTAACAACGTTTCTTAATTAATTACGATACGCAGAACGTATACTTTTACAATGTAATTACGGATATTGTTCAATTTGAGAAATTTATTTTCGACAGATTTACGGAGGTGAATTTTTATAAAACTCCACGCGCGCGGTGCTTCGCCACTTTCATTTAATAAAACCCACTTTCGCGTTATTTTGAAAGCAGATGGAAATCAAACACGGGCCTTAATTTAATTTAAAAAAGAACACGCAAATGGAGCGCGAGGTAAATATCGGCGCGTTTTTCAAACAACGCGCATTTGCCGCGATAACGGCTGCTCGATTCTCACCGTCGATCATCGGCCGTATTCAAATCCGTATTCGAATTATACAATAAACGCATCGCCGCTGTTATCGTTACCGCCGATCTTCGCCGATTGCGCAACAAATCAAATATTCTCTCTCGGTCGATGCACCGATAAACTCGACACATGTTTGCGATCGAATTCATTTCAGAGATTAATTTCGGTGCGAACAAAAACGGAGCGCGAATCATATCACGCGCGATGACATCCCAATTAAGACTGCGCGGTCAATAAAAGATTAATCGAAACCGGATATATGCGCGGATATAATAATGGCATTCGGATCGTGCGGACTCTGAAACTTCAGCCATTCGAAAAGCTATTATAAATGCAACGTACAATTTATATTCAATACTAGTTGGGGAGGCTTAGGAAGCTCTCTGCGCGCGCGTCAATTTGTTTTTTTTTTTTTTGTTATTTTATCGAAGGACTCTCGTGCAGGGTTGGGCAATTTAGCGTTTCGAGAGGTTTCTTACATTTCCTACGTATAAAACGTATAATACGTAGAAAACATGTATGAAACGGATGAAACGGATTATACACGTTAAATCTTCAAAAATCCATCGCACATGATATTGAATACAGCATAAATATAATTAATTTTACACTTTCGTATAATATACGATACTCGCTATACTGATGAGCGTTATTTGTCCCTTTTTAACATTTGAGAAACCAGATGAAATGAAGTCTGTTCGTGTTGCTTGTACTTTTTACACTTAGAATCTTCGCGATACGCGACAATCCAATAAGCGTATAGCTTTGTTTAATTTATTTGATAAAAGCTGTGTACTCATTGGATTGGATTGTCGCGATTCGCATGTAGCATCATTTACGCTGAGCTGAGTTGCGGCTGACATCAGTGGTATTCTTATTAGGTTTGTTCGTGTCGCATGCTCCAACATACTCCAACGTGCTCCAATGTTTGCTGCAAATGCGTTGGAGTATACTAGAGAATTGTGAGGCGACAAATCTATTAATACAGGAATTTCTTGGATTCACGACGATATTTAAAAAAAATATATTTTAAACTGTCTACGGATTCGTTTATGTTGTACTGTTTATAAATGAAAAGATGAATTTATTTTTTATGTATTATACGGCTGAAACCTACGACGTATTATACATAGTTTCATCCATGTATGAAAACAATGTATAATACGTTAGGTATAATCCATGCCCAACCCTGCTCTCGTGGCAAACGAGCCGCTTCATAATCCGAGTATCAATAAATTGGCGTTACGAGAGGCAGGAGAGCGCGACCTAGGATCGGTAACAAGGACGCGAAACCGCGACCTGGTGCAAGGCACGAAGAGATGACTACTGTCGAGCACACAACATCGGCGATTCTATTTGACAACCGCCTGACTATCCGTTGAACTCCTGCGACGTGTTGCGTCTCCGGTAACGCGAGCCGGTCGCCTCGCTGCATCATTTATCGCGATTGAATGACGGACGAGCATCTCGCCGTCGAAGAAGCCAGGAGACATCGAAGATTGAACGACGGGGATGGTGGCAGGGGTTGGGGGCAGGACACGAGAGAATCGGAGCGAGGCAAAGGGGAACGTTGTCGGCGTTGTCGGGACTCAGGTATTGTCTTCGTGCTCAATATTTAATTAATTCCGCTGCTGCTAAGGAGTTTACTCTGGAGGTTGAATCGTGGGTTAGGCTGGGCCGGGTTTAGCATCTCTGACGAAGCACAACCCGCCGCCGTACGCGTAACACGGAGGCATGGGAAAGGGGTCGGAGGCTCCGTCAAACTGACTCTTGACAGCCTCCGGATGGCTTGATCGTCTTAGCACGGGGAGACGTCGCGCGACGATCGCGACCGATCGTTCCGTGTAATTGGTCGGCTACGTGACGACGGTTGTTCCCCGTTAATATGGCTAAATCGTGAATAAAGATGAACATGATGTTATCTTGATTCTATGTTAGATTAGTAAATGTATAGTAAGTATGCTATATATAAAAAAAAAAATACACTAACATCCTCGGGATACGAGCAAAAAACATCTTACGCTGGAAGAAAAAATTATTAAATTTTAAGAAATATTTGTTTGAATAGTTGCAATGAAATATTTACTAAATATAAATAAAAATTTATTTAATACAAGAACCACTAATTTAATTTAACTATAATTATTTTATTAAATAAACATTTATGTACCGTAAGTAAATATTTCATTGCAACTATTCAAACATTTATTAAAATTTAGTAATTTTTCTTTCAGTGTGTAAAAAATGCAAGACAGAGTTGAAGACAATAGATTTTCTCAATGGCAAGAAAGCGTTCTACACTACGGCCGAATTACGTCACGATCCGCACGCGCGAATTTCTTTTTTCTTTTCTTATTATCCGGAAATTAGATGCCACGTTTCAGAGCGAAAGTATATCGCGGCCATTCGGTTCTTTTTAATTTCGCCCTCGTCTATTATTCTATCACCGCTCGGGGATCGAGGCAAAAGCCAAATGGAGGCAGGCTACTACCCCCGGTTGGGAATCCCGCGTGGGGATGTGCCGATAATTCTATGAATCCGGAAACAGCGAGCGGTTTCTCTGCCTGGAGTTCTGGAGAGCCCATTACCAGGATTACTTTTCCGGCGTTTCCTATCGGCGGTCTCGCGCGGCACTTAGAATATCCGACTTTTGCGTTCCGCGCCGTCTGAATGCCGACTGATTGATATAGCACTATCGACCGTGTATCGATAGTGAGTTTTCAACGCGCATCCGTGGTTTTCACGATGTGTTCGATTGATTCTCGCTTCAAAGAAAAATCACGCATTCATCGACCTAATAAATAATCCGGGAAATGCCCAGCACCAATGTCTATTAAACTTTTATGTCGGTGACGCAATGTTACATCATACAAATAATTGCGATCCATTTAACTGATTTACCTACATAGGCCAATATTGATGATCGTCACATAAATCTCCTAACAGATAAGATGCTCAAAATAAAAATGTACACTACCGCTCATTAATTTCAATACACTCCCAAATCAATTGATTTCTCTATTCAAAAGATGAACGTGATACGTGTGTTTTACACAGAAATAAGTAGCTCTATTTGCTGTTATGAACACTTTCAGCACTTGCATGCATCGTATTTATACATTATTTATAAAAAAATCATTAAAAACTTCACTTTTCGAAGAAACTGGATTAATAGTTGGTTAGTTTCTGATCCCTAAAAATAAACAAAATACCTGCGCAAGGTCATGAGATGCTCGTAGTAATATCAGATATATGTGCTCAATGTTATTTTGAAATCGATTCGTCAACATGTACAGTGAAAGAACTTCGGCATTCGTCTTGTATTGTGATAAATATTGAAAACTTGTTAAAACAAGTAAAGTCGTCTCGTAAATGGCTCTTAAGGAGTTATCATTCGAAAAACGATCTGCTATAATCGCTTTAAGAAATGCAGGACATAGTTTGCGTAAAATTGCTTGCTTAAAGAAGGTTTCTCTTGGTGACGTACAATATACTCTTGTGTATTGAAATTAACGAGCGGTAATGTATATTTTGATACACAGATATTTTCAGTCAGAAATCGTTTCGCTCAGAGGGAGCAAGTAATGAACAGAATAAAAATTAATTAAAAAAACTAAGAGAAAAAACTGGGAGATAGATACAAGATAAAATAAATTAATTAAGATTAAAATGACATGATAAGACGTGATCTGGTAGAATCACAGAAAATAAAATGGCGTGTAACGGAAGAGATGCGAAGAAATCCTTGAAGACGCTGGTGAAGGCGCAAAAAGTCAAAACTTTCACGTGAAATAAAATTCAACTCGAGGCACTGACACCTTACTTTCGTCTCTACGTACGAGACATCCCGCGGGATGTCTCGGAAAAAGGACGAAACATTGACAAGCGCATCCGAGGAGCCAAGTTCGTGCAAAGATGTTTCGGTATCGACACCAAGCGTGCGCCATCGACCGTCCTATTAAAGTATTACCGCTTTCCGAAGTTGCGAAATACTTCGGGATCGCTACGCTATAATATAATTTATCAAAGAGTTAACCCTCCCCCCCCCTGTTAAAGCTTAGAAAAGTTATATCTGTCGGAGCGGACTTTAATACCCCTCGCGGAAGCGTAACATAAACTTCTGGATTTGTACTCATACAATCGAGTACAAGAGGATTTTCTGACATAAAACTCCCATATTTCTTTACATTCACATTTCCAATATCATCAATACTGCAGGGCATTACGAGAGGTTTGCACCTTACTTCGACGTAAGTACATTTCCTCAGTGGAAATTCGATTGACTATCGTTCGCAATTTTGTAATCTTCTAAATTAACCGTACTCTTGAAATTTCCCGCTTCATATATGGAAGGAATGGTTTTGCCATAGTGCATCTTGAAAATTTAGCCAGATACAGATTGAAAATATAGGTTGGTGCAAAACTAATCGCGGTTTTTTGTTATTTTATAAACTTTGATATTTATTTTGGAATAAAATTGTATTTAACCATGTTTATATAATACATCATTTTAAACCGCAAAATTCGCTCTATTGATTTATATTTATGGTTTGTCTTCACTATTTATCCTTCATTTTAGGCTGCTAAATTAAAGATGGAAAAAAGCAATTTTATTTAATTCGAACTATTTTATTGCATGAATTCAAAATGAGACGAAAAGCAATGGAAGTTGCTTGCAATACTAACCAAGCATTTGACTAAGAAATCATCAATGTACAACACTGATTTCCAAAAAATTCGTAACAGACAAAAACGTTGAAGATGAGAAGAGTCACATCCTTTTTCCATTTTTAATTTAATGGCCTAAAATAAACAAGAATGAAGTGAAAACAAGCCATTAGCGGAAATCAGTATATTTTACGTTTTAAAATTGGTACATGAATATAATTAAATAAAAGTTTATTCCAAAATAAGCATCAAAATTTAAAATAACAAAAATCGCAATTATTTTTACATCAATCAATTTTCTTCAACTATCAAAACAATTACACAGAACATTCAAATATGATGAGCAAGACTGCAAGAAGTTTTGACGTTCCAGCAACCAATTTGAGTGTCCTACATAATTATTTTCATGCTCAAGAAAATTATTTTCAGACTTGTATCCAGCTAAATTTGCAAAACTTCAGTAAAACAGTTCTTTCTATGGAGCCACTCTAATATTATCTTCGCTCGAAGAACAATTGAACATTTATATCTTGCAAAACGACCACTATGCATGATCAATTGAAATAACTGAGAAGTTTAGCGGTATATGTATAGTTACTAGAAACAATCATGACTGTATAAAATTCTTGTGGGAGGCATGTAGCAGGTGCTACGCAACACGATTTCGGACCGCTTTCCCGTATACAATTTCATAAGGAGGGTCGAATGAGACGTTCTCGAGAAACCGATGCGGAGGAATGTTTCGTACATTAGTCACGAAGGTATTTCGGGAGGTCGTGAGCACGACAGCGGATACGTACCGACGAAGGAGCTTTTTCGCACACGTGGCGCCCATCGGAAAAGCCATCAGTGCGCAATAAAGAGCGCCCATGTCGCCGCTCGTAGACGCATAGTTTTGATGTTACGTCTTCCCCAGTTATTCTGTTCCATTCGGAAGGGCTACTGGCGAAGCACACACATGTCGAGGCTCGCGAAGTTTACAGAAAGCGATCGACTTTTATTTTTCGGATATTATCTTTCTACAAAAGGAACTACCCTATTCACATTGACTATTTTACGTTTTACATGTGCCTAATCACGGTTACATTTACATGCCTGATTGACTATTGAATCCTGAAGACAATCTCATTCAATTTTTTAACTATCTTATAAGACCCTTCCCAAAACAAATTTCTTCAAATTTTCTGCAGGTCAGTCTATTGTTAAATCAAAAATATGAGATTATCACTTTTCATTGTCTAATATAAATCTATTTGAGAAAATTAATAAGACATGACCATTTTATTCTAGATTTAAGAATTTAATGTTATAATATTATAAATGTTATACACCCACAGAAAAGATTTCCTGATTCAATGCTATTATTCTTCTATATATCGTAAAATAAAATTAATATAAAGACAATCATAATTATGGTTAGAATATTTTATTTTTAAATGGAAAAATTCTTACATCTAGAATAAAATGATCTTTGTACTGTCCCATTAATTTCCTCAGACAAATTTAGATTAGACAATGAAAATTTGTTTCAATCTCGTGTTTTTGATTCAATAATAATAGATTGATCTGAGAAAAATTTGAAGAACTTTTTATCCCAAATGTAATTATATATATAGGGGAGACCAGGGCTATTCGTTGCAGTTTTTTTTCTTTTGCGTTTCCTGAGTCCTGCATTCATTAAAAAAAAAAAAGTTGGACGGTTTGAAAGGTTTGAACCTTCCCCTTCACAATACCGTTATAGATAAAACACGGAAATGTACTTGCTTTGAA
>QKQZ01021929.1:0-10035 GCA_003595255.1 Solenopsis fugax | reverse complement strand
ATAATATTCACATAATTATTATAAATATTTTATAAACATTGTGTGCTGTTTAGATAAGAAGGCTTTACTCAAGTACTTTATTCAGAAAGAGACACTTGAGTTTTATGTTGCGTTAAGAATCGGAACACAAAATAAAAATTGAGAATGCAAGCTGTAATAGTAGCCGATTGTGAGTCAATCAACGGTTACAAAAATGTTGCCCGCTAACGGAAAAACACGTCTGAACACATTCACGGCCGAACAGATCCTACGAGATTCTACACATCGAGTCAACGCGTAAACTTTAAACTTATTTCCCGCACAAATGACGCAAACGCTCACGCCGACCTATCTCCGAAGCATGGTCACCGTGATCGCGCAACGTCACAAATTCATTACGTCACTTCGCTCATTGAAAACGCTCAGGAAGTGAATCGGACCAACCGTGAGCACGCTGATAGCGCTGTGAGCGTGAATCGGACCGCAGCCTTATAGTGTTTGATGATTGATCGCAGTCCCGGTCGGTATTCATAGTCGATTCTTTAAGATCGTCTCAAGTACTGTCTTAAGATGTCATCAACCAATCAGAGAGACGTATTAGCTTCTTAAGACATTACTTAAGACGATTTTGAAATAAGAATTGACTATGAATACCGGCCCCAACTGCGAGTGAATGGTCTGTCCTTTTTAACTGCATTTTTTGCACAATATAACTCTTCTTTTGTAATTAAAAAGAACAGATCATCGACTCGGGGTTGGGTCGAGTTAACAAATCGAATATGCTATCAGATTCAACATGTTGGGGTATTCTTTTAGGACTGCGGTCAGACATTACAAATGCTTTGAAGCATTTGATTAACCAATCAGAATAAAGAATTTTACAAATTGACCAATCAAAAGATGCTTCAAAACATTTGTAGCATCATCTTGACCCTAGATCATTCAATTGGACCTTTAAATTTAGAAGAATACACCAATAATAGCGTGCACTCACTCAACTGTGAGTCTGCTGAACACGCCCAATGAATGCATTCAGTACTACGGTCGTTCACTGAACGGATAAAGGCCATGGCACACAAAAAAACTTAAGCAGTAAAACTTAGGCAGTAAGCGAATTAGCCAATGACAGTCGAGAATATAAGACCATAACGTAAGCAGTAGCAAATCCAACATGTTGATTTTCTTACGGCATACGTCTTACTGCTTAAGTTTTCCTATGTGCCATGGCCTTTAAAGCTAACCTAAAGGTGCCTACTGATGGACGTGGCAAATGCCGCGCGCGGCAACGCGGCATTTCAGAAAGAACTAGATTCTGGGGGCTTCTACACTTTTGCAATTCCGTGAAGTGAAGTTGGATTAAGGGCCACTTGCACCAACGCCGATTAACTTAATCGGCGATTACAGGGTTGCCAACTTGGGAATATAATTCAGTTATAGTTCTGGCGTACCTAACCCTAATTTTTCGTTACGTACTAAACGAGTATTACTAACGCAAGATTGGATATAATTGATAGCAGCTCGTGGGTCACACTGAATTATATTCTCAAGTTGGCAACCCTGTAATCGACGATAAGAGCCTGCGCACAATAGGACAAATATTAAATATTAAATATTTGTCCCATTGTGCGCAGGCCCTTAAGTTAATCGGCGTTGGTGCAAGTGGCCCTAATCCAACTTGCGGCATCGCAAATGTGTAGAAGCCCCTAGAATCTAGTTCTTTCTGAAATGCCGCGTTGCTGCGCGCGGCATTTGTCGCGTCCATCAGTAGGCACCTTAATAGAGCTTTCTAACAGTTTTAATCGGATATTTTCAGCAGGGAGATTTAGTGTATGTACAATCAATTAATAATGGATTTACAAAAGGTAGTAGTTATTAATGCAGCATATATAAAAAAATTAAATACATAAAATTTATGAATCGTATATACTCAAAGTATAGTTTGATTGATTGATGGCGTCTCAAGATGATACTTAAGACGATCTTAAATATAAGAACGGACTATGAATACCGGCCTTAGACATATCAATCAAGCTAGTTCCTCCAGTTGGAATTTTTTATTTTTGGCTTCGGATTCATAATTTTCAACACCAAAAATCTCCCCTAGTCATTTTCAAGTGAATTCGATTGATTTTAAAAATTCTGTCCGTCATATTGGATACGCCATTTTGAATTTTGTACTTTTGACATCGGATTCGTAATTAGCAACCTCGAAAACCACTACGTAGTAAATTTTAAGCGAATCCAGTGAATTTTTATAATTTTGTCCACTATATTCCACATAGCAATGCATATCCTTAGGATATCCTATTTTGATCGGATTGATCCTACTCTGATCCAAAATGTAAAATCATCCATATGACATCCTTAGGATATTTGTAATTGTCATTAAAGTCCTTAGGATTTATATCCTATTTTGATCTGAGAAATTTTTTTTTATTACTATAATATACAAATGTATTTTATCTTTCAACACATATATAATACTTATAACATGTATGATATCATGTATGAGTATACAATATCCCTAATAGCACAGACCTCCCAGGGACGCCCAAGGATGTTCGTACCTGTTAGGGATGTAATTAAAACCTATTCGCTGCCCATGTCCAGATCAATAAAGATAGCCAAAAAATAACAATTGAAAATAGGACCGGAACATAAAAAAACATTGACATAAAAAGCACGTTGCAAAAATCAATTTTGCAACTAATTTGTTTATAACAATTATAACAACTATAACAGTTAAGAAAGCATCATGTACGTTTCATTAATAATTTTTCCAGTAGAATTGATTGGTACAATCAGTTTTCCTCTACAGTCAATTTTTAATAATTTATAACAATTGGTTGCAAACTTTTTGCAACGTGCTTTTTACATCAATAATGTGTTTTTTCATACTCCGGTACTATTTCCAATTGTTATTTTTTTACTATCTTTATTGGTCTAGCCATGAGCAGGAATAGATTTTAATTATTTATATAGTTTATATAGTTTATTTTAAAAATATCTAAGGCTACACGATCAAAAGGCTAGTGAGAGTATTCGCACGGTACTCAACATACGAGTTTCTTCCTGTCCAAATTAACTTTACTTCAAATAAAACTTTTTATCAACGATATAATATATGTATGTAGGATTAGCTCAGTGTTAGCGTGTTAGGTTATTGTTCCGAGGATCTTAGGTTCGAATCCCGCCGGCGCCGATGCGTTTTCAAAGTTGTAAAATAATGCGTAATTGTAATTTATAGTGAATTTAGAATCTTGTATGCGAAACAGTGAATACAGAATTAAACTATAAGAATAGTAGTAAGATCTGGAAAAAAAATTTTTTTATTTTTAAAACTAAAAAAATACGGTACAGCCTAGACAGAATTTCCACACGGGAAGTAACAAACGGATATTCCCTTCTGATATTCCAATCAATACATTTTCGATGAACTGGTCGGATTTTTCATCCAATGAAGTTCATTATAAATATCTGTTTGTTACTTTTTAGAAGGATAATCCGACTTTTTTGATTGATAAAAACTTGGAAATTTTTCTCAATGCTATAATGTAATTTAATATTAAATAATATTCTTAATATATTTAATAATATTTTTGAAATATTTAATATATTAATCTTTATTCTTAAGTGCCTTAAACATCTCAAATGATATTTTAAGACATCCATTGGATATCCTCAGGATCAAATTTGTTTATCCAAAAACATCCTGAGGATATTTGAATTATGATATCCTAGGGATGTAAAAAAGTTGACATAGAAGCATCCATAGGATAGGACCTCCTAAGTTTATTTGAGTATATCCTCAGGAATATTAGAAAATCCCTTGACATACATCCGCAGGATATCCCTTGGATCAATTTTTATTATGTGGGTATTATATCCGCCATTTTAAATTTTGAATTTTTAATTTTTTGACATCGGATTCATAATCAACGACCTCGAAAACCCCTAAATATCAAATTTCAAGAGAATCTAGTTTATTTTGATCATTTTTTCGCCATATTGGATCCGCCATTTTGAATTTTAAATTTTCGACATCGGATTCATAATCAGCAACCTCAAAAACTTCTAAATTGCAAATTTCAAGCGAATCCAGTTGATTTTGATAATTTTGTCCGCTATATTGGATCCGCCATTTTGAATTTTGAAATCTTGACATCGGATTCGTAATCAGCGACCTCAAAAATCCTCAGATAGTGATTTTGAGGCATAGGTTATAGGGCAACATTTTATACAAACAAATTTAATCTGTAAAAACGGCAATTTTTCGATATATTGGGGAGACTAGGACAATTCGAAAGGTGGGGTTATTCGAAAAAATAGAAATATCTTTGAATGGGTACATGTTAAAAATTTACTTTAAATACTGTAAATGTTCCCTAATGTAACGATGTTGCTAATAAAGTTTCGTTGACGATGGCATCATATTGAAGTCGACAGTAAAAAATGTATTTTGAGGTCGCTGATTACGAATCCGATGTCAAGATTTCAAAATTCAAAATGGCGGATTCAATATGGCGGACAAAATTATCAATCAACTGGATTCGCTTGAAATTTGCTATTTAGGGGTTTTTGAGGTCGCTGATTACGACGAATCCGATGTCAAAAATTTAAAATTCAAAATGGCGGATCCAATATGGCGACAGTCGAAGTAATTTCTGACAGTCAGCATTTCTTCAAAATTTAAATATTATAAGATAAATAAGATTCTTTTTAAAAACTTGTCTGAGACAAACTGAATATCGTGTCCAGTTGAATGTATTTGAAACATTTCGTGTTTACTTTTTGCTGTGTGATGTCTATTTTTGTAGACCATAGACCGTACGCAATAATGCGCAAAGTTGACGCCAGGGCAATTCGAAATACTGAACGTCGAATCATCGTTTGAACAATTTTTTTCTTTTATATACGCGTTCTATGTACCAAAATACACAATTTAATACTCAACAGATGTAATTACACGAAATACGAATAGTCCCTTACTTGTTCCGAAAACGCTGAAGCAATAAAATTCTCTATTGTGTGTTTATTTTTTTTTATTGTATGCAATTTTTCTTAATAATACTATATATTCTTTTCTGAGTAAAACAAAGTCTTAATAACAGCTTTTTTACATTTTTTCATTTTAAAACACAAATTTTAGAATATTTCCTGATTGGTTTCGAATTACCCTGAGCTTGGGGCTATTCGAAATACTAGGCACTGGTCGACATTTTGATATGTAGTTCAAAGCAAGTACATTTCCGTGTTTTATCTATAACGGCATTGTGAAGGGGAAGGTTCAACCTTTCAAACCATCCAACCCTTTTTTTGAATGAATACAGAACTGAGGAGACGCAAAAGAAAAAAAAACCTTCTGAATTGCCCCAGTCTCCACTATTTATTAACAACAAATTATTTATTTAAAATATCATTCTATAACTTATTTTATTAGTTAAAGGAAACCTTTAGCAATCCAGCAATACCAAATATGCTAAAGGAAGATACATGAAACAATTGATTTGTTGATAAAATAAACTTGGATGGTAGGTGTAGCTCTCAGGGCTACACTCTAACGCAAAGGGTTAAACATTGATATAGTGATACGTACTACGATTCCTTTGGAATCAAAAATTCAAAGCTTAAGAGAATCAAGAAAGAAATATTGATATTTTTACAATAATGAGTCAATTAAGTAAGAAATTTGCACTATATTGGTAATCAAATTACGGTCAATTATTATTTAAAACGTTTTTGTGCGATCGAAACTTGTGCATTATACGACATATGGTATTAACATTCATATTGTTATGCCCCGTAAGGCACGTTACTAAAATATATTATATTTCTGCGATCCTTGTGATGCCCAAGGAGTTGGAACTCGCGGGATGGCTGCGTTGACGGGATGTACAGAAGATGAACACTTTTGATACCCAATGTTAATATATTTATTGTATTGCCTTTTACACTGGCGGTATAAGTATCGGTGCTGCCTCGCACTTGTATCTCTAGTCGACCCGGTAGTTCTCGGCGCGTTATCGCCGGATTACGTTACGAGCTCGACGTGTATATCACGCACGGCACATACCGTTCCGATCGGCTGTTTAATTAACTCTCCCGTCGCTTTCCGCTTTAGCCGTTCCTTTTATTGACAAATTTGTCAGTAAGGTTGGGCCAATCGTATTCTTCTGCATAGTTGCAGATCCCACGATCGCGGAATCGCGACGCAGCATTTGCTGACGGTGTGATAGTCTTTCAGACAGGACGTTTGAAAGACTATCCGCGTCTTCCGTTTTTGCGTCGAAAACTGGAATCCGACGCGAGTATCGCGCTTGATTTCGTGTTGCTATGCGAGTTATAATACTGATTACAACATTATATATTTTTATGTTTACAATTGACCGTAATTTTATTAACTAATATAGTACAAATTTCTTACTTAATTGACTCATTATTATAAAAATATCAATGATTCTCTCTCGACAATCTTGAGCCTTGGATTTTCGATTCCAAAGGAATCGTAGTACCACGATATCAATGTTTAATAAACGGTGAAACAATTCTTTTAAAATTAACTTTGAAGTTAGACGTACTCGACCTTTCACGGGGAAATAATAAAGATAAAACAATATTTTGATAAAGATAGACGGGTTAGACAACACTTTCTGTCATGATAGTTTCGAATCGAACATGCAGGCTTAAGTTAACTAGTTAAAAAGTTAAAAGTTAAACAAAAAGTTAAAAAGTTAATAACTTTTAACTTAATTTAGTTAATTTTAAATGCATTAATTTTTAACTTTAACTAGTTATTTTTAAACATTAACTTATTAACTTTTTTCTCCGTTATTTTTTTTTAAAAGAAGGAAGACAAACAACACAATCTAACAATATATTCTCGATTATTGAAAATTAGCTTTACAGCAGTAAATATGATGATGTAAAAAATTATCCATTGACGCTCTTATTAAAATTTAATAATTTAATAATGATAACTTCTTTTAATAGGATTATACTTTATCGATATATCATATGTAAGCNTTAATAATGATAACTTCTTTTAATAGGATTATATTTTATCGATATATCATATGTAAGGTTACATTTTACATTATACGTAAGATCATATTTTTAATAATTTAATCATAAAATGTAAAAATTGTAAAAGAATACATGTTTACGTAATAAACAATATTTCTTTTTTATTTCATATAAATTTAAATTATAAATAAAACAAAATTTATTTGATAATCTATATTATAATTGTTTTATTGTTTAGAATAATGCAATTCTAAAAAATTACGATATTCTAATTTTATATAAATAATGATTTTCAAAATTAACTTTTATTTTAACTTAAGTTAATTTAATCTTGACTTAACTTTAACCTAGTTAAATTTTTTATTCATATAACTTTTAACGTAACTAAATTAATTTTATGTGCCATTAACTTTAACTTAATTTAGTTAAAAAAATTTATTAACTTACCCAACCCTGCGAACATGAGATCTGACTTGACTCGACTCGGAGTCGAGTCAAGTTGGCAAATCGAATATACTATTAGTATATTTACCAGGTGCGTTCATATTCTTCACTCCAAGTCACCCCACTGTAACTCCGCCTACTCTCCGCCTACGATCTATTTTACTTTTACATGGAAGGACGAAAAGAATATATTTGGCGCGAGCCGCTACCGCGTCTCTTGATCCTCACTCGCCAGGTGAGAAATTTGAACGCACCCCAAGAGGTGAGGCACATGCAATAAAAGCAGTACAGAGCGCGAAATTGAAAGTGCAAAACTTGCTGGAAGTTGCTGAGCAAGAAACAAAGTGAAAAAGAAATAGAATTATGAATTCAGAGTATAAGTTAACATCGTATGAGATTGTAAATACCACCAATAACAGCTATATGTATACTAGTATATACACTTTATTTTTATCTTCTGAGGATTGAAGAATATGAAAAGGAAACAAATGGTAATACATATTAGTTGATACAAAAATAGCAAAGAATTGTTTTAAAAATTCTTGAATAATAATTATTAAATGATGAATTTTCGAATAATTATTAAACTCTTATTACTCTTATCAGATAATGAATTTTTTAGAGTTCTTTACGAGTTTCTTTTAATTATTGTTTAATATTGCCATAACTTTATTCACATATTTGCCAAAATTACATAGTTACGACAATTGCCATTTTACTTTTTAGTCGTATACTATACTGGAAGGTTGAAACTAAATAAAATTACGGTTGAAAACCATCTTGCGATGTATTCTTTAATAGAAACGTAAAACGCGAGTGACCCCACAATGGCGAGTAAGGAATAAAAAATTACGATAGCGAGAAAGGGTTATCCATAATTATATATGAAAATTTTTTCCTAGGGATGTACGTGGTTCCTTTAGAAATTACATGTTTTGAATTTATTACGAATTGGTCTTGAAATATATTGTGATATCTAAAAATTTCTAAGCAAAAACGTAAAAATATAAACTTTTAACATTACTCAACATTAATTTAATATTTATTTTACATTAATTACTCATTTAAAATAATGATTTAAAGAAATATTTATTTTACATTAATTACTCATTTAAAATAATGATTTAAAGAAATATTTATTTAACATTAATTTAACATTAATTTACCATTTACTTTAATTACACTGGTCGACACCATTTTGGCCTTAAAGTAAACGAAGTTGTTTCTGATAGATTTTGATGTGCTGATTACGAATCTGGCCGCGAAAATGTCGTATCATATCAAGTTTTTGAGATATTCTAACTTAAAGGTACAAAAAATGAAGTTTTTGGCCATTTTCAAAGACTTATAAAATGTCTAATAATTTTTTCTCAGCATCCAGCTAGATGTCACATTAAAGTGTTATTCTTACCCTTTCCAACGCATATTCGATTGCTATGATCCGCTATGCTTTTTTTCGCTGAAATAGAGCAAATTAATTTTTTTTTGGTTTTTAACCTTTTGTGTCAGGGTTTTTTGTTTTTTTAACCGATTGTTTTGAAAATTATCTTCAAATTCGTAATCAGCGACCAGAAAAACCTTTGGATACAAATTTTCAAAACAATCGGTTCGATACAAATAAATTTAACACAAGAGGTTAAAAAACAAAAAATTCAATTTGCTCTATTTCAGTGAAAAAAAGTCGGATCATAGCAATCGAATATGCGTTGGAAAGGGTAAAAATAACACTTTAATGTGACATCCGGCTGGATGCTGAAAAAAAATTGTTAGACATTTTATAAGACGTTGAAAATGGCCAAAAACCTCATTTTTGCACCTTTAAGTTAGAATATTTCAAAAACTTGATGTGATACGACATTTTCGCGGCCAGATTCGTAATCAGCGCATCAAAATCTATCAGAAACAACTTCGTTTACTTTAAGGCCAAAAAAATATTGAATTTTTGTCGATCAGTGTTATTACTTTAAAGTACTAAGTTACTAGTAAATTTCGAATGCATTAAGTTTATATGGGCGGCTATGTTGGCGCCATAACTGTATACGGTTTCTTCGATACGATATCAGCGATCGATCAAACAATTCACTCATCTAATGTCAATTTGCGGCAGTTTTTAGTACCTCGTGTACTTGCAAAAATAAGGGATTTAGTGTTAAAAATTTATAGATAAAATTATAATTTTCATATTTTTCTATCGCAATGTCCTTATACAAGGCAAGAAGAAGTTCGTTGCGTCAATCGCTCGCATATAAATTATTACCAAGGAAGACGCTGATTAGGGTAAGAAGAAAAACAGTCATCACAATAACGTTTCGAATAACTTATATAATCTTTTTTTAAATATACACATTGTTAAACAATACAAATTAAAATGTTTTTTTTTACAAAAATCTAAAAAATGTATTCATAAACTATGTATTTAAAAATTTTAATTATTTATACAATAAATTGATATTTATATATACTTCCCTTATTTCTTTAAGTAAAATATATACGTTGTAATTTTTATTAATGCGAAAGAAGTATTACGTTTATAATTAAATTTATAATTTGATATGTAATTATTGATTTTTCATATATAATAAATTAATT
>QKQZ01021926.1:1842-11937 GCA_003595255.1 Solenopsis fugax | reverse complement strand
GTTATATTTATATAATGCACTGAAGAGGACTCGAACCGTGAGTCGAAACGTTTGCGGATTATCATTTAATGTAACTTGCGAATCAATGTTATTTCAAATAGCGTCGTGTGCACGCCTTTTTTCATCTTATTAGATATCAATAAAAGTTTTTATGTGCACACTACCATCCTGTGTCGACTCCTATAGGTCAATCTTTTCATTAAATTAATTTTGGTACAAATATTTATTTTCGATGTATTTTTGCCTGCTGCTCACAAATTCATTTCTAAATTTAGCTGTGTCACAATTTTGCGTAAAATATTGAAGAGAAACGAAATTGAGAATATTCATGACATTGTAGCACCGAGAACAATTTTTATTCTAAATTTCATTTCAAGGCAACGCGAAAATATCAACGAAAAAATTGTTTGTATTTTCTGTGTCCGTATGCGTACATACGTGCGTAAATACAGAAAAATATATAAATTCTACTAATAACAAAACGATTACCTTTTTTCTTTAAGTAAATAAATAAGTTATCTTTAACAAGGAACTTTTATTTTGGTAATAATCTTAAACGTACTCATCACAAATAAAAAAAAACTCATTATTAAGAAATCATGTAATTAAAAAAATAACGTACAAAAAAAATTTATTTCGTTTCGAAGAATATTATAAAATTTACTCACAGAAAAGTCAGAATAAAAAACAATTTTTTTAACTTAACATAATTATGCACGCATGCACACACGCACGTACGCACGCACGCACATACACACACACATACACACACACATACACACGCGCGCGCGCGCACACGCGCACACACATACACACACACACACACACATATACACACACACATAAACGAGGTGTAAATCTGACCGAGCAACTTCCATATGGTGCACCTTGGATAATATTAATGCCGGCGGTATTGTAATTTTCAAGTCTTCAACTCAAAAAATACTTAACGAAAAAATACTTTGTTGTAGCGTTTTGGAAACGTTTCGACTTGAGCTATAAAAATATGTTATAAAAATAGAGTGTTCTATTTAAAAAAATTAATATGACCTTGACTTGATCTTGGCAAGGTCAAACAAATGGTATTATCTTATGTCCTCCTCTAAGCCATACAACTTTTGTTTGAAACATTTTTTTGTATTTTGTGTAGTTTTCGAGATATCTGCCTGAGGTTATTAAAATTACATACCCTGTATACTATACTTATTACTATCTTATTTTTACTGTTGCTTTATGCTCAATTTTTTCACCTTTAGATAACTTTAGTCATAAAGATATGGTGATTTCAGAGAATATGGTAATTTCTATTAAAATCCTAATATATTTTGTGTCGAAAGTTAATAAAATGAGAAATAACTGTCCATTAGACACGTAACCAGAGATGTCAATAAAGAAAACAAATTTTTAGTTAATTGACGAATATCTTTACCTGGAAAATAGCTATTGGTAGGTGTAAAGAAATCGGGTATTAGTCTTTTTAATTTTGCATGACACTTCTACAATTATAAATATTTTCTAAATTACATTAATTTGGTTTGTTAATAAAAAAGTAACATTTTTTGGAGAAACATATTTATATTTTCAATACTTATTAATAATAATATGTTTTCATATTTAGGGACATCACTATGATACAAAACAGAAGACTTTGGCATTAATATTATATAAAATAATGGGAAAACGGGCTTATATATCTGTGCGAAAAGTTTTTAGAGACATATCATCGATACAAACTTTGCAATTGGTACTTAAAAGATTATCCATATCAACAAGATTAAACACTTTGGTCATAAAACATTAGGAGAATATAACTCCAAAAATGTCAGAAAAGGAAAGAGTGTGCATTTTAATGAGGGATGATGTTTTGATACAATCCAAAATCACTTATGATATCCAAAAAGATATATGTGGTTTTGAGGATTAGGGTAATTACCGTACCAATAAAATTGCAGATTACGTCTTAGTGTTTATGTTACGCGGTCTAAATTCTGAATGGAAATTACCTGTTTCTTATATGTAGTTTTTGTGAAAAACAGATCAATACCGCACAATTATTACGTTGTATAAAAGAACACGTGTGCAAAATTAGTAGTGCAGGTTTTAATATTATTGCCACAGTCTAAGATCAAGGATCATCAAATGTAGCCGCAATCAAGGAATTATTACATCAAACAGATAAGAAACGGATTACCGAAAAAAGGACACAACTTATATATATAATAATCATTATTACATGTATGCGCTCACGGCATCCGACAGATGCGTCATCATATGAGCCTCAAATGCGTTCTCCAAATGAGATTCATATTGCTCGCATGAGTGCATGTGGCACTCAAAAATTGTAATCATTGCTCATTTTTTCACGTACTTTTAATGCTTACTAACCCTAATTACTCGTGTGGATTGTTTCTGATACTTTAACGTTATATATCAATTTTTATTCTTTTTTTATGATTTACAATTAAAGATTAATATTATTATATACAATCTTTAGTAAATTAGCATTATAATATTAATTACCATAAAAAAATGCGCAATGATTGGAAGTTTTTATAGTATTTTGTAAATTTGTTAATTCAGTATAATAGTTATCTATACACATAAAAAAATCTATATACACAGAACGTTTGGAACACTTTTGTAGTTTATAATAGAGAATAATATGTCATATGTACTTATACTATGATCGTTTTCTCATAAATTACAATAAAAATACAGTTTTGTTAGGATAGTTTGTCAGGATGTAACAATTAATGAATCTGGCTTGACATGTAACAATGATGTGGTTTATTATTGACACGACAGTACAGATCTCGTCTTCTCTTGTGCACAGCTCAAACAGCACTGACCATAGTGACCATGCATGTCCGAACAGGCAAGACCCGGCAAGGATAGAACACAAAAAAAGTAATGGCCTAGCATTACGCGGGAAGGATCTCTCGTGGCACAGCTATCGGAGACAATAACAATGACGCACCATTCCACATGAGCTTGCCTAACTTAGTTGTAAAAGCTTACAGTTTTACTAGTTTTTCCTCTCATTTGTTAGATTTTCTCTTTGTATATATGTTTTTTTATATTTTATCATACACAATATTCAGTACTTAATACATTCTCAGATAGTCTCATACAATATATTTGACATTTTCTCATATTTTCTATTTGCCTATAAAAAAATTAGCACTTTTTTTATAAATAAGAAAATATAAGTTTTTCTATAATTTTCCTTTCATTTTTCAAATTTTCTCCTTTTACATACTTAAATTGTGTTTTTTCATACACAGCATTTAATACTTTTTTGTAATGTCTTATACACTTTATTTCCTCACATTTTTATATTCGCTAACAAAAAAGATTCTTTTTTTCATCCAGCTCTATAATTTCACGGTTTTTAAGATTTGCAGATCTTAAAAATCTCGTAAAATTACGATAACTTATAGATGAAAATTTAAAAATATATAATTTGAAAAATTAAAATGAGAAAACCAGAAAACATGGTATAAAATTTCATTTCCTTATTTTTATTTTCCAAACTACTTTCTTTCATTTTCATTTATAATTTATCGTAATTTCATGAGATTTTAAATCTGCGAACCTTAAAATGAAATTACACAGGTGGATGAAAAAAAATTAGTCTTTTGTTGTAAGCGAATAGAAAAATTTGAAGAAATGTGAAATAAATTGTATGAGATATTCTAAGAAAGTATTAAATGCTATGTATGATAAAATATTAAAAAAATACGATATTTGAAAGAAGAAAATCTGACAAATGAGAGAAAAAGATTCATATTTTCTTCATTCCTTTTTATGAGAAAGTGATCATTCTATGAGTAAATATAATATATTATTTGAGAAATTATGATATTTTAAAAAGTGTGATTTTTATATGCACTTATGTCCTCATCATGCGTGATTGTACTATGCGACCTTCTACGCATACACGCGTGCCCCCATCACATTGTGAGGACAGTGTGATGCATTCTTGCACACACAGCGTGATTATCACGCCATGAGAATAACGTGACCTTACGAATTGTTATCTGGGGGAGTATACAAATTTTCAAGGATTTCGTCACCATTCGGTGATCGTTTTATTTCTACATTTTCTTGTATTTCTTTATTTTTCTTCGTAAAAACCGAAAATCATCGCCAGAATAACGCCATACTTAAAAAAATTGCTATATTGAAATAAAGTGAATAAATCATTATTCGCATCGTTATGAAATCGTTATCAATCATGCTTCAATAATTTAGAAATTAATTTAAAATTGGATCAAATTGAGTAATAATGCATTGCAAACCATTAATTGGATTACATTTTTCTTTATAACATTTGTTACAAGAAAGTTAATAGTCTTATGACAAAAACTTGAAACTATGATTAAAAATTAATTATAGTTTTCCAATTAATTCTCTTTAAGAATTATTTTGTAATTCCAGATTCGATTTAATATAATATTTGATTATTGGCTCAAAGTTTGCTCATAATCAAATCTTCATAATTAAGTATAATATAAATATCGTAATATGATGTAATGATGTGAAATATTATTTCATATCAATGGAAATGTAATTATGTGTCAAAGAATTTCGCGTTCTTATCAACACATTTTTCATTAAGTATTGCCAAGTTGTATGACATACATGTATCTCTTCTCTGAAGTTGGCTATCATGTGAATCATTGAATCTATCTTGTGAATTTTGACAATTCATTATAATTATTTTTAATATCCTGTAATATTTTTATATGATTATGACATGTACAATGCATATACTAATTTATATTTAAATATGATTCAATCAATAAAGCATTTCAATATCATCGTAATTACTTCAATGTAATAACAAGTTTACAAAAGTGCAAGAGCACCCACTGTCATTGTACCGTCACTGAGCGCGCGATCTTTAGACTACCTGATTCGCCTACTGTAAATACTTCTCATTTAAAAAGTATTATAGCCTCGACATTTTCGTAATAGGATTTTCGTCTTATATTTAAGTATGGAATACGTTATTAAAATTTCGATTACGGGTTGTGGGACACCCTGTACGTATATATTGTCACGTGTTTTCCCAGTGCGACTCTGAGAATAACGCGATCAATGAAAGAAAAGGCTCCGAAATTTATCTCGCTCGCTCGGACAACGGGTTCGCTAAACGCAACACTAAAAATCGCTAAGTCTGAACAGTTGGGCGCCAGACGTGCTCCACGGCACGTCGATTCACAAAGAAAAAGGGATGCTAACCAAAGAAGCGACACACTAACGCGATGGTTGTTCTTGCTCGCGAAAGCCGGCTAACTTCACCTAACGGTAGAGGGGCAGGGCGGAGCGAAGGCAAGAGCCGCGTACGCTAATGCAACGAGGGAGTCGATGAGTAGGCGAGAAAATTGACACAGAGATTAGTAACAAAGAATTAACATTTATTCATGGACAGTAACAATGTCCAGCTTCCCTACGCCGGTATTCGAAATTTACATAAGTTGATGCTAGACAGCGTTAACCGGAGCAGACGTTAATTCTCACGGCATGTGACCCGTCCGTGATCGCGACAACGGACTTTAAGCGCAATCAAAAAAAAAAAATCGACACGCAAGCGACAATGATTCGATATTCGGTATAGAATTCGAACGCGACAGAGACGAACTCGAACTAAATCCGAAGCGCGACACACAAAAGTAATTCCAGCGGTACAAAACGAGCTAAATACTAAGCGACACTAAAGGATTTCCATTACACGAAACAAGATAACGACGGCGCGACACACCCGAATTTCGATCGCACGAAACTCGGTTACTCGAACGAACAGCGAGTTACCAAAAATAAAGCGGGTACTACAAACACGTCCGGGATACGGCACGGACAGATCCGCGCGGCACGTTGCGATCACGCGCCGATCATGCCGGCCGGCTGGCGCAACTGAATGAGGCGAAAACGCGGTGCAGGGCTCACCACAGGATCCTGCCCGTGTCTCGACTCTCTTAATTCGCGAGATCTCCAGAAGGGACAACGAAATTCCACGCGAGATATTCCCCTTAGCCTGCTACGAGATCGGCGGAGGTCTTCGTGCACTTGCCGGCTAACGATTTACACCAACACGAAACTCAAGATGCCACGGAAGTCGCTTTCCGTGCTCACTAACACTAATCACGCTCGCCGGCAGAATGCACGCGACGATCCTCGCTCGCACGCGGCTTTACAGTAGCTAATCTAACCGCGGGGCACGCTCACCGATGCGGACGTCCTCGGCTCCTGGCGTGGTCCTCGTCGTCGAGCGATGTCCTCGGCGACAACGTCGGGTCTCGACAGCTCGTTCTCCTTTCCGTGCGCTCTCGGGACTGGGCCGGGAATCTCGTGTCGACAGCCGTAATTATGCACCCTACTCAAGATTCGCCGATCGAGTCGACAGCTGACACCAGAGTGATCCCGCTCGATGCAGGATCGATAACGCTCGCGCTGCCCCCTCGCTTGTGGGATGCGCGCGAAGCTCGCGCGTGGCGACAGCCAATCCGCGCTCTCGCGCGGTTGCTCCTGTGCCACGCGCGTATCCTTGACGGCTATCGGAGGGTGCGCGTAAGGCCTTGTGAATAAGGAACGTTCGGCGGAATATCATTCGCCTGTCTCCTCCAGTTTTTCTTCAGCCAGCAGGATGCTGGTAATGCCTTGGGGACGACTTGCTCCCGTCGACGCTTGACCGCGCCCGCACTCCTCCTGCAGTCTTCGCTAATTTTTTCGACAGTTCGCTTTTTGACTTCCGGCGATCCTCCCTGGCCCGGGCGTCCGCGTCGTCATCCGCCTCTGCTTAGCGCGACAATCCTTCGGCGCACTTTCCGCTGTTGCTCGTTCCCTCGCTGGCTCCGCTCGTCGAAGTGATCGTGCCCGCAAATTATTATACATGCAAATAATAGAGGGAATTAATATCGAAACGGATAGCGCGGGAGTGACCCTTGTTGGAGACCGCGGTAAAAGAGGCTCGATTCCCGGTCCAGCGCGAGCGCGAACCCGCGCCTTGTGACGGCGGCGGGACGCTGCTCCGCTGCAGCGGACTGCAACGTTACAATATATATAAATATTACAATATTTCTTACAATATTTAGTATAGATAATACATATTTTTAAAAATGTTATATACTGTCACGTATTTTCCTTTCGGTTCACCGAGAGTGAGCGAAAGACGCGATCAAAGAGGGAAAAATATTTATCGCGAAATACGCGCGAAGACGACGATCCGAATCGAACGATAATTACCACGAATTGCAAGAGGTTGGGCGCCAGACGCGTTTACAGGACGCGTCACCTGTATCGCAACCGACAAACACGCAAATTGCAATAATGGCACAACAGTAGGTAGTAAAATTCTCGCTGTTAACAAAACCGAAAACGCGAGATCGTCGTATTCACGCGCGGCCGGCCAGCTCCTCTACACGGAAGAGGAACAAGGCGAAGCGGATAGCTCTCGCGGGGAAAAGGAATAGACAAGCGAGAAATTCCAAGCGCAATCAAGGCTAATATGATAGGCAGTAAAAGAAAATATATTCTAGCAAGAGAAAATTAACAGAAGGAATTAATTAGAATGACGAAACAACGTGAGTAGGCAAACGAAATGCACCTTGCGTAGTGCACGCGCGCTAAGTATTACGCGCAGCCAAAACGAATCAGAAGCTCGAATCGCAACGGACGAAACGACAGTAAGCACTAGCAAAACGCAAATTCTAAATATTTTATAAGCGCAAGAGAATGAGCGTAAAGAGTTGTCTGTGGCGATAACCAGTCATACGCTACCACAACAAAAAATCAAGAGGTGCGATCGCGTCTCGCGCCAAGTCTAAGCTTTAGCGAATCAGTAGACCGACCCTCTTTTACCCGAATCGACGAGTTCGAGACATGTAGAATATCCTACAATAATAACGGCTGAACCGATCAGGTTCTGAATAGTCTCAAACGATAGCTTGGATAAAATGGCATAATAAAAGTGTTTTTATTTTTTCTCTCCGTGCCTTACGTGCGGAGCAATTGCGACGCAAAGTCAATTCTACATCTCGATTCATATTTAAGAAACGTCATTATCATCATCATCATTGTCGTCAAGCGAATCTCGTCCAGTACACGTTTTCGACACTGAGTGGCGCTCGTTTTATGTGACCATGTGATTCATCATGGCCGTTCCCATGAGCATCATGGCCATCGTACTATGTGTATATGATGTGGGTAGGTTAAGGTGAGATAGGTTTCTTAACCTGAAAATAGTTTTGTCAACAATAATATATTTGGGTTCGCGAAGCAGAGGCACGTCACGTGGACAACCGTGCACGCTCGTGTCTCTCTCTCTCTCGTTTTGTTTTGCTGCTTTCGCTCGCGCGAGAGCGCATGAGCTACGCTCGTTAGTGTCGGTTGATGGTATGTCCTCGTGGTCTCTTGAGGACAGCACGTGGTGTTAATGGTGTGTCAGTGGTGGAAGTGGTGATCGACGACGGGGAACGACGCGCGGCAACGATGACGACGGCGGTCCGAGTGTTGACGACGAGGTGATACCCAAGATCTCAGGGTGAACATATTACGCGAAACAGCGCATTGCAGAGCAACGATTCTATCACAGCAGTGACAATCGTTTCATTAAGATAGTTATAACGCGCGGTACCCTGCGTTGAGACGCAATATCCATTTAAATATAAAAGAGAAGAGAAAATCACAAGACAATGGATTAGTCGACTGTACCTCTTGTCGTAACCACTGTTGCGAGCAGACAAATTATCGCAACTATACTGAACCCCATGAAAGTTTTACCAAGTGATAATGGGTTGCCAAGGTATTTAATTTACTCACGATTTTAATGATACAGATAGGCATTTCCAAGAATGTCATATGTGGTTATTAAATTAATAACAACAAATTACAAGGGATTGGAGAGGCTTGGCGCATCTGTTAGAGCTCAGCCCAGAATTCGTGTCGTTGCTAGTGTCACATTCTGACCCAATGACGCACATGTTCACACTGTTGGAGAAAAATCAAAAAGACATTACAATAAAAAATTTTCAAGCAATGATGGAACAAATGGACAGATGGGACATTATTGATGACACTGAAGCTTTGTTCCGTATGTACTAAATATGAAAAGAAGAAAACTTGTATATTCTTTGAGATTCATAATTTGATGAAAAATATATAAAAATGTAAAAATGAATACGGTTGAAAAATAGCTCCATGAGCGTTCAATAATTTTTTTATTATTATCAATTGGTTTTTACACTTAGATTTGATAAAGAATTAAAGGTAAGAATTAATCGTATTAAAAAAATCATTGAGTGCTCATTAAGTTGCTTCTTCCACTAAACACAGCCAGCCTTCCATAATTACAATTATTAACTAAAGATTTACGAGATATATAGTAGAAAGTGATGCTGAGAGATATTTGGAGCACCAACAAAGAGTTCAAATGTCAACAGAGCCAATATACGAATGTGCCGATTAGGAAATACATTAGGTTTGTTATTAAATATAAATGATTCATAACACTTTAGGTCAGATTACTTTATGCAATACAATTATATTTGTATTATATATTGTACATAATTGTATGTAACAGCATAACATGTGATTTTTTTAGGTGATATTCACAGAAGTAAATATACCGAATAGAGTAGGTAGCTCCGATGACCTTGATCTTGACGTATGTTATGAAGTTCATGGCCCTGAGTAACCTCCAACAAGTTTTAGCCGTCGCTCGTCCTTCGTTAAAAAGTTATAATCATAAAAAGTTTGTGAAAATTATAATGAATTTTCGACTTTTCACGCGGAACGACGCCCATCTTACAAGTTGTTAGTACTGTTTCACATGGGTTTGCGACTTTCCACGCAGGGGAAGGAGGGGGATTCTCAGAAGGACACCAGTCCATGTGTCAACCCCACCTCCACGTGGTGAGAATTGGAAACATCGGGGTATCACCCCGATGGCCAACGGGGCAATGGCTTTGGGCAGAGTGCGTGTATCGGCGACGAGCTACTCTGGACGACGGACGGGGGACCCGGTTTCGTCACGGGCGAAGCGGTCATGGCTCGGAAGGATGGATGAACGCCCCCGATTAGAGCCAGGGATAG